>WSUD01000898.1:0-10382 GCA_019633495.1 Tulasnella sp. 427 | reverse complement strand
GGGGTCGCGCCGTCCCAAAATTACCGCGCCGGTAAGGAAAGTGTCCCGGTGTCCCATGTGCGCCGGTATTAACGAAATAGTACAGTACGTGCAGGAGGTGATGGACTATATATTTAGATCGGGGTGGCAGCCGAAGGGCTCCCTAGAAAAGCTGATCAGGCAGCTACAAAGGGAAATGGCGTTGAGGGGGTGAGCCGCGGACTGGCGGTTCGGAGAGACTTGATGCCCGTATTTCTGCACTACTCTTACTTATTCCGATTGATTGATGCTAATGTCACTATCCGGGTCCTTAGTCATTACGTATGGCACTTTGAGCACACCGCTTCTATTCTCTTAGTCCAGGGGGGAAAGCCAACATTAAGCGGCAGTAGGATCATGTAAGGACTCCGAAGTATCGCGAGCGGCATTTTCAAGCTTAATTCAACTAGTCTCACACCTACACGGGTATCAAAATGAGACCGAACGTCGCAGTGGACCGGCTTGGCGAGCGAGCGGTAAAGGCATCCAACTCGCCGGGGAAGTTAGCACGCAAATGACCTTGAAACCGTCCTAAGCACATATGTCAAAGGTCAAAGCTGTGAAAGCCGTGATCGCGGGAGAAAAAGAGACTTACGTCCTCCACGACTGATGGTCGATCGTCATAAATCTCGTCCCGACGGACGTATTGAGGGTAACCCCAGGTGTAGGCGTCGCTCCCGAACTCCTCGCGCACCATGGGCTCGTGTGGACCGTGCGCGACGATGGGGATCGTCCCGTCAAGCGACTTGACCTGTAAAGACTATCAACAGTAGGCTTTACGACTAGATTCAGTGAAATTGACTCTTACCTCGAAAGTAAAGCTGAAAGGTCCACTCCGAGTCCAGCGCCCATTCTCATTCGAGTCCGTCTGCTCCCCGCCTCCCTGAGCTGCTTTCCAACGTTCTTCCAAAGTAGGAACGGCGGCTAGGTACGAGCTGGAAGCTTGATCCCGCCCGGCTGAGGCGTAGAAGTGGAGCTGGAACAAATCACCGTTAGCGCTCGAACGTTGGGAGGCAGTTCGCGGAGGGATTTACCTGCCACTTCCCTCCGCCGAAAGGTTCTGAAGTGATGAGCGGGCTCCTTTCGTCGTCTTTAGCTGACTCGAAAATCTCTTTTAGTCCCATCAAACTCCACTCGAAAGTAATCTGGTATGCCTGATTGAAATTGGGGTTTAAAGCTGACACCCGTGGACCAGCATGAAATACCGACTCTTACCGTTGTGGATTCTCGATAGCTTGAACCTCCACCGAGCGCCATTGGACCCCTTACTGCTCTCAGATTGGATCCGATGGTGCTTTCTATCAGTGCGAGGTGTTGGAAAGGGGGGACAGAGTGAATCTACCTTCCAGGCAACTACATTATAACAGACAGAGATTTATTCCTCTGCTAATACAAATAAGGCGGGTACTTCTTAGCTCAGATGATCAGTTGTCTCTCTTGCACGCTACTAATTCGAGGGTGGAGCAATGCAACGTGATTTTAACTTTCCTGGCGATATTGCCTCATCCTCATGCAGATTGAGCAAGTACAAATAGTTACCCTCGATGCTAAAGCTAAGATCAACTCCTGGCTCTCCAATAAAATCTACAAAGAGTTTTTGATGGCATTAAATGGCTCTCGAGAAGCAGAAAGACGCAAACATTAGTTGGAGAGCTTCTCGAAAACAAGGTTTGGCACCACAGACACGTGTATTGGACCGAGCAGACCAGTATTACCTCACCGTGAACACGTAGAGTATTACTCGTATTGTACTATAAGGTGACGCGCAGCGATGATAATCTTTAGAGGTGAAGGAAAACAAAGAGGTGCGTAATGGCATGCGCGGACGCTGTATTGATATTCTCCCGAGCTCACTACGTCTGCTCCTTTCTCAGATCTCTCCTTTTCTGCCCTATCTACCCTTCGCAAATCACCAACGGTTTCAAAGGTTTGCCGAGCTCTATCACATGTCTCATAATTCTAGCAGGAGAGTCAAAGTAAGACTACGAGACTCTCACGACGTCGGAGTCTCCCCGTCGACTCCGTCCAATTCCGGGATATTTTTCGTCATGGCCGTTCAGCCTTCCTTGTGCAGACTCATTGGGTCCCACGAGATAAGCTCATTCAAGGCATTGGGAGCGGGCCGAGTGATCGTATGAGTGTCTTTTTGGTGACACGCCTGATGATGTGTCTGGATCAAGGGAACACTGGCAACCGAATCTCCCTCCCAGCTTCGCACCTTGCTTCGGTCCGCTGAAGAGGTCATGCAGAGGCCTTGAGAGCGTGGTCAATCCTTTCTACGTAGTCCGCCATTCAGTGGTTCGTGGAGTTTTCGGTCGGACCGACGATCGGATTGGGTTCACTCAATACGTCGGGAGCTGACGAGACGCTATGTAATCCGTATCATTCCTTTTAGGGCTCATCGGGCTCGCTCGGTTATAAACAGGGATTTCGAGTCGTGGAGTTTGTGGTCCAGCTTGTCAGGGAAAGTTGAATGGAGCGACACTTTTGACGCACATAATCAACAAGGTCCAGGAAATCATAAATGTGTCGACAGATGAGGAGCTTGAAGAGGCTGAAGTTATTGATGCTAGATATGTAACTTTAGTAGCACAGTGAGCGGCCGTGAAATCTTTCTATCAGGGGGATTATGGAATTGTCCGGCAGAATAAACGGGTGGCTCCTCTTCTGACGCGAGCAAGGATCCCGCGGGCCTCCAACTTGACGAGTGACTCCTGCATGTCATTTTTTTCGTTGAGAATCTGTTTAACCGCTTCAAGACTTTCGACACACTGAGCAAAGCCGAGCTAGTCTCCGATTCGAGAGAAGATGTTGCGAGCTTCGATGTATGCCTTCTCTGCCTCGCTGTATTCGTTGCGCTTTCGATGGACGTCTCCGAGACATCGGACGCACTGAGCGAGGCAGAGCTGGTTTCCAATTCGAGAGAAGATGTCGCGAGCTTCGGCGTATGCCTTTTCCGCCTCGCTGTATTCGTTCCGCTTTCGATGGACATCTCCGAGGCTTCGGACGCATTGGGCGAGACCGAGCTGATTTCCGATTCGAGAGAAGATGTCGCGAGCTTCGGTGTATGCCTTCTCCGCCTCGCTGTATTCGTTGCGTTTTCGATGGATGTCTCCGAGGCTTCCGACGCACTGAGCGAGGCAGAGCTGGTTTCCAATTCGAGAGAAGATGTCACGAGCTTCGACGTATGCCTTCTTCGCCTCGCTGTATTTGTTGCGCTTTCGACGGACGTCTCCGAGCTTCGGACAGACTGGGCGAGGCCGAGCTGGTCTCCGATTCGAGAGAAGATGTCACGAGCTTCGGTGTATGCCTGCTCTGCCTCGCTGTATTCGTTGCGCTTTTGACGGACGTCTCCGAGACTTCGGACGCACTGAGCGAGGCAGAGCTGGTCTCCGATCCGAGAGGAGATGTCACGAGCTTCGGTGTATGCATTCTCCGCCTCGGTGTATTCGTTGCGTTTTCGATGGATGTCTCCAAGACTTCCAACACACTGAGCGAGACCGAGCTGACTTCCATGCCGAGCGAAGATGTCACGGGCTTCGATGTACGCCTTCTCCGCCTCGTTGTATTCGTTGCGCATTTGATGTACCTCTCCGAGGCTTTGGACGCACTGGGCGAGACCGAGCTGGCATCCATTCCGAGCGAAGATGTCGCGGGCCTCGATGTATGCCTTCTCCGCCTCGTTGGTTTCGTTGCGCATTTGATGGACCTCTCCGAGGCTTTGGACGCACTGGGCGAGGCCGAGCTGGTCTCCGATTCGAAAGAAGATGTCGCGAGCTTTGGTGTATGCCTTCTCCGCCTCGCTGTATTCGTTGCGTTTTCGATGGACGTCTCCGAGACTTCTGACGCACTGAGCGAGGCAGAGCTGGCTCCGATTCGAGAGAAGACATCACGAGCTTCGGTGTATGCCTTCTCCGCCTCGGTGTATTCGCTGCGCATTCGATGGACCTCTCCGAGGCTTTTGATGAACTGAGCGAGGCCGAGTGGGTGTCCCACTCGAGAGAAGATGTCACGAGCTTTCGTGTATGCTTTCTCCGCCTCGGAATACCTATTTCCTAGGTACCCTACTGTTCCAAGCTCCATGAGTGCCTCAGCCTCATCATCTGCATTTTGAGTCTCCCTCGCAATCTCCAACGCCGTCTTAGTGTAGTCCAATTGCTCCTCAAGACGACCATTCCCTCCATGAATCCTCCCGAGAGCGAGCAACAACTCTACAGAAGGGGTCCCCATATCTTCTGACGGCACAACCATGGCCTGGTAAGTTTCAGATTAGTTAGCTATAGCCTTGCGCCCGAGAAGCTGACGAAACCCACCATATAGTTTAATCTTTGCTGGCATGCTAGGGCGGAAGGTCGCTCATCTACTTCCAAGCTCCAACACTCCATCATCAAGGTGCATAGTGCTTTGACCTGCGCAAGCTCGATGTCGGTCTCAAGCTTTGGAAGATCGGCGCTCATGATTCGAAGGATGACTTGCATATCTTTGTCCTCATCGTTGAATGGAAAATTCCCTGTGATTCCCTAGGTCAATGCAGGCGATTTGATCAGGTCAGACTTCTCAAAGATACCACTTTTCATTTACCTCCCAGAATATCCATCCGAGAGCCCATATATCGCTTGCCAAGCCCGCTCTACCCGTGTCAAGCAGTAGCTCGGGCGCAGCCCAGCGGATCGTCCAACCTGGACCTGCGATCGAGATGGAGTTCTTTGTTGCGCTTAGTTCAGCTTTGATGGAGTTACATATTGCCTCTTGCACCTGCAAACTGTTTCTAGGCATGGCTTTGGCCGACGACTTTGCACGTTGAAGGGTGATGTCTACTGCACGCGCAGAGCCAAAATCCGTTATAATAGCACGGTGCTCGTCGTTGATGAGTATATTAAGCTACGCTTTACGGGTTAGGCAGGTCCTTTGAGTCAAGGGAAGCCGACTCACCGATTTTAGGTCACCGTGACAGATAGGCGGTTGCCGGCTATGGAGATAAGCAACTCCTCTAGCAACATCGTAGATCTACATTCCAATGAGGACAAGCATCTGCGGTCTGAATGAAGGGTGCCTACCAACGATATTCGCTCTGGAAGCTCCCAGTTGGCGGACCGGACGAACTCCCGTAAATTGCCGTTCTTCTGCCAGGGAAAGACCATCCAGAGGACGCCTTCGTTGAAATGCTCGACGAAACCAATGACTTTTATGATATTCTTGTGATTGAGATCGCATATGAGCTTAATCTCGCGGGTGAAGCGCTGAGAGCAGCGGTCAGCGTCAGAGAGGGAAAAGAGTCGTTGAAGCGGACGGGAAACTTACGGCGAGCACCCGATCATCATCATCATCTGTACCATAGCGAATTTCTTGACCGCCACATGCTTGACACCCCGAGACCCGGGCCGGTTCCTATTCGGCTGCTTAGCGTCAAGGATTCCAAGTTCCACATCACCATAGCCACCCGATTTGACCTCGGCAGCGTGGTCGTCCAGCCGTCGGATCCGTGACTCCGCGATTCGCAAACGGTGAAGGGAAGCGAGCCGTTTGGCCTAAATCGCGGGCATAAGCTCAAAAGAGGGGACGATCATGCCAGTAGGATCTACATACCGGATGGTTCTTCGATAGTGTGCTTGAATCGTTCGTTTCGTCAGGTGGTGGACTGGAGAGGCCCGGGTGGGCGCTTAATCCAGTCTTTTCGGGATTAGACTCCGTATACGAGGACATGTCAAAGTCGACGTGTATAATGAATGGTTCTCCTGGATTTTTAGTCGTCGGGGGAGAGGGAGAGGAGGAATCAACGGCTGTGGGGAAGGAGGTATCAGAACGGGCGGTATTGTTCAAACTGGACAGCTTTGCCGTGAATAAGCCCGGTGGTTTGCTCAACAAAAAACGAAGGTTGAGCGGTCATATGCTCGGGGGTCACGGAGAAGAACTTGTCGTTTCCAAGGAAAGAAACCTGTTCACTGTGAACAGCCAGGTCATGCACATACCGCGTGTCCACCCCGCACCCCCAGCCCAAAGTCGAGAAAGAAAGTCCTTCCACCCAAATAATGCATAATACATACACATCAGGAAAGAAAGTTTTACATGCCCTCCGGACCGAGCAAATATTCGAAAGGTGGATGAGGGTCAGCTTCCGCGACCGGCGACGGGATCCTCTTGTGCAACGGGAATGTTCCAAAGCACTCCTGTGGCAGGTTCAATCCACTTCATAGGCTCTTCCGGCGTCTTGTCCAACACCATTAGAGTTCCACGCCCACCCACCAAACGCTGTATAGCTCCCTTCTTTTTGGCCCTTCCCGTCGATGGCGACGATATGGTTACGTGCCTCACCGGCTGGAACTGTACCTCAGAAGGGAAAACGATGTATGATACCTGAGCGGGGGTGACGCGCAGCAAATTTCTCAACTTCGCCGACGACGGTTCCCGTTGCTTCTTTGGCTTGCTAGCTTCGACCTTCTGAATAGCCTCTATGGTAGAAAGCTTGGCCGGAGCGGGATATGCGAAGAGACTCGACTTGTCGTTCGAGATCAAGTCAAAGGCGGGAGTCTGAAAGCGGGCCGGCTTATCAGCTATAAATCGACGAACACTAGAACCTACATACCTAAAGCAGTTCAGATGGACCAACCACGCAGGTCGGCTCGAAAGCCAAGCTGGCGCAGTGGGCCAACAGATACCAGAACCAGAACTGGCACAACAAGGCTATAACAAGACCCAAACCCCACGTTCTTGCTCCCAGCGCGAGACTGAAAACTGATGGTGACGTTTCAGCCTCCAGCGTCGATTAACCCTTGAGCGACCGCAGCACCCAGCCTCACCATGGGATCCTCGTGCTTGTCGGAAGTGGTCCTGGCGAACGGGGTTCGTGTTGGAGCCAAGGACAGCGAGCTCGCTTCGGTCTGTTGGATTAAGATCATGGCCAGAGCGATCAACGCTCCCTGGCGCACAAAGTCCACGGGTCCTTTGCTATGGGCTCTAGAAGGGCGATGGCCTCGACGACCCAGTTCCAGCGCGGGAAAGGCCGAGGACAAGGCTCGCTCCGCATCGGACGCCGGGGTTGTAGGACTCGGAAAGGAGTTGGACGAGGCGAGGCACATGGCCGGGGCTCTTGAACAAGAGGAAGTGACGGTCATCTAAGGTGTCGGAGACGGCGATGTGGAGGAGCTGCTTGACAGCTGCGTTGTCTCCTGTTCCGGCATTTGCAAGCGCAAGAGTGTAGACACCTCTGTAACGAAGAATCAAATCCTATATTTCGAAGTCAGCAGAACCCGAATGGAATTGAGAGTCAGTGGTGCTCACTTTGTCCGCCAGAAGCTGCTCAACCAGCTTTATTCGCCTCTTCCAGACGTCCACAGGAAGTAAACGCCACCCCGATACACAACTCACAGATGATCTTTTTGTACTGGGTCTCTCGCGCGTACTGGAGCATCTCGTCGGCATATCTC
The DNA here is from genome assembly GCA_019633495.1 of Tulasnella sp. 427. NCBI lineage: Eukaryota > Fungi > Basidiomycota > Agaricomycetes > Cantharellales > Tulasnellaceae > Tulasnella > Tulasnella sp. 427. Next base: position 2,940 of record WSUD01000898.1, on the reverse strand, counting down.
TCCGAGCCACTTCCCCACATGAGCAAACCCATGGCGTATCCGGAGGCCTCTCCCGCTACGGCAGTGTCACAAAGTAGTCCGAAAGTCTCCGTTGCATCAGCGTTCCCCCTCTCCATTCCCGTAATGACAAATCCAAGAGCAGCTCCGTGCTGAACGACTTCTGAGCTCGCCTCGTCTAACCGATCACGAAGGTAGCCCAAACCGTCACCGCTTCCGTCTCCAGCGGAGTGGAGGTAAGGTCCGGATAACCGCATCGCGTTCCAGATGATTCCATCGTTAATGACGCTCAATCTTGCCGTGGCACTGAGCTTGATCCAGTTACTGGCTCGTGCGTGCCAATTTAGGTTCGTCGGCAAGGATACGTCGGATGCCGTACCGCAGTGCCCGCCGTTTCTTCATCGTCATTTCCACCTTCGGTCAAGCCAACGTCGTCCTAGTGCGTTAGGATTCGCATCTTGTCTCAGGTCGGCCGAAGTTTGCATTCATGTCGACTGGTTTCAATCAAGTCCTCGAGCAACCTCATCCACGTCCCATTGGAGTTGGTCCATTTCGGCATGGATTTCGGAGCGCTCATCCGGAGGAGCTAATGCCTTTCCAGCACAAACGCTATGGGGTTGTACCGCACAATGTAAACATCTCCATCGTCAAGTTGAAGGGTCTTCGAGCGAGGCGGTAGGGATGGAACACTCCATGGAAGTGGAGGTACCGTGTAATTTCCGTTATCTCCGAGGGAGGCTTGGCTGGACGGCCGTTCGTTCCGCCAGTCTTCCACCTTTCACGTTCACTTCGACCCGCTTACTAGTGCCCAGTTGGGTTTCTTGAACACAGCCGATAAGGTTGTGTAGCGTACGGTACCAGTGCACTCCTATGTAGTGATATAGCAAAGTGGATTCGTCTCACGTTCCAAATCAAGTACCCGCGTGCCGCCCGAGCGTCTTCAGCCACGAAGGAGAAAGATCGGTGGAGATGGAGGAGGCAGGGAGCGAGTTGACCAATCAGGACGGAGGGTCGATGCCGACTGGACTACGAGCGCGTTGCTCCGCGCAGGAAACTCGACGTTCGCGGGCTGCCGGAGCCGGTCAAGAAGGAGGTTCGGGAGGTATTCGCGGCGAGCTTTAGGCCCATCTGGTTGACGAAGATGGCGTTGAGCGTCCTCGGATTTCTGACTGTGGTGGGGATGCAAGAGCTGGAGATGCATAAGAGGACGGACGACGAGTGGGGGATGAGGACAGAAAGGAGGAAAAGTCGGAGAAAGATGTGGATCCCGAGAAGGCCGAGATCACCAATCATCAATTCAATCCTCTTCTTAATCCGGGATACGAATACACTCATCTATCCGCTGCGCCCCAGAGCGAGTCCAGATAAAGGTTCAGTCTTCGACTCACGTTCATGGACACTCCAAGTATGATCTTTCTTCTTCCGCTTTTAATACTACTCGCCCACCTCGCATACTGCACGAGTTCTTTATGTTTGTCGGACATTACGAGCGGTGATTATTCAAGACAGCCGTTGGCTTATCCGAGGTCAATGGTTGTTCGAAGAATCCTGAGGACTTGCGTTGCGCCCAAGCTCAAAGTAGTAGACTCGATCGCACGGAGTAAAGCGAGAAACATCGTATCTTACTTGACTCTACTCGAAGTAGCCGTATTTTCTCCCTTCCGCTCATTTCGCATGCTGTACACGTGCTGTAGGAGAGAGGCGTGACACAGTTCCTTCATTATTCCAGCCCATGTCGAGCGCTTTCCTCCCGAATTAGGCTTGCATTCAACCGAATTAATCAGGCAAGTAGATTATATTGGTCTGAACGGGAACTTTCTTAGAAAGCTTCATAAAAGATGAGGGGGAGAGCAGATCAGGTCTGGTAGCCCGGATGTTAGCAACCGGCCGAGATAAGATAAGATAACCCGGGCCGGACAGTCCCAGCAGCTGACAGCGCAAGTCATCACCCTCGCTCCTCCACCACACCTGCCTCAAGAGACACAAGCAGTCGAAATCACAGGAGCGTGAAGATCCGCGGGTAAGTCCGGAGAGTGATATAGATGGGGGAGAAAGACCGGATCTCCGCGGGGCATAGGCGTAAGCGGACATGCAGCAATGATGAGACCCTTCCCGCGACCCCCCAGTCTACTTTATAACCTCACCCCCCATCTCATTCGCATTTCAAACACTCCCCTACCCACCCCGTTCCTCTTTATCTCTCCTCGCATCCCCCGTTAACCATGACTAGCTCACTCGACCAGCTCAAGGCGTCTGGCACCGTCGTCGTCTCCGACTCGGGCGATTTCGAGTGTAAGTCCTCGGCTCGGTCGTTGAGAAATTGGAGAGATCTCCTTCGACCTTGATCGGGTGGTTTTTGTTTACCTCGTACTGACTAATCCTATTCATATAATGCAGCGATCGACCAATACAAGCCCCAGGATGCTACCACAAACCCGGTAAGCGTCATAGCGCGGATCGACCCTGATCGAATCTAAAGAGCTCACCTCGGACTTCATGTAGTCCCTCATTCTCGCCGCCGCCAAGAAAGAAGGCTACCAGAAGCTCATTAATGCTGCTGTCGAGTACGCTAAAAAGAAAGGAGGCAGCGTAGACGAGCAAGCCGAGAATGCCATGGACAGACTGGTGAGCTTGGCTGACTTCACCCTGACTTCGGCCGACGCACGTTTTAACCCATTCTTACCCCCACCTCCCCCACCAGCTCGTCGAGTTCGGTAGCGCTATCTTGAAGATCATCCCCGGTCGCGTCTCCACCGAAGTCGACGCTCGTCTCTCCTTCGACAAGGAGAAGACCAAGGCCAAGGTGGGCGACGACGGAAGTCTGTCCGCTGATTCAGACTACTAACCTCGATGGCGTTTCCTTACTTGTGACAGGCGCGCCACCTCATCAAGCTCTACGAAGAGAACGGTATCCCCAAGGAACGCGTCCTCATCAAGATTGCC
>WSUD01000896.1:0-10414 GCA_019633495.1 Tulasnella sp. 427 | reverse complement strand
GTGCATGGCGATATCAAACCCGACAACATCCTTGTCACAAACAATGTTCAGGCCGCGCTCTGCGATTTTGGGGTGTCAAGATTGATCATGAGTTTCGGGAGGAGCGGTTTGACTACTTCTGGCCAGGGAACCGGATCGCCTGGATACCAAGCGAAAGAGATGTACCAAGACGACTCGCCGTCGACTCCAGCGAGCGACGTGTACGCATTTGGAGGGGTCATTCTTGCTGTAACTACTTTCGCCCTCTACCGTGCTCCTGGCCACCTACTAATGCGGCCCCGTACCGCCAGGTCATGAGCGGCAAGGCCCCGTTTTACAAGAAGCGCCCGGAAGGAGCAGTGATTGCTATCAACAACGACCAAACACCAATGCCAATAGATCACCCAGAGCTGCCGGAAGCAGACCCACTTTGGACATTGCTGAAGGAGTGCTGGGAACCGGATCCAGGTCGGCGTCCAACAATGAATCATGTAATCAACAAGGTTCGGCGATGTGCACAGGTTGAAGGGTTGGTTGTAACTGATACGTTTCGGGCCAAAATGTTTCAGATTGACGCCGAACTCTTGGAGCGATCATGATGAAACCGCACTAAAAGTATCTATTGAAATGAACGGACTTAATTAACAGCGATACATTATCGAAGTACCTGATCTTCTCGGAAAAGGTGGTTCAATGCATAAAAGAATGCGCCAGAATGATTGGATCATATACTTCGTCATTCACGCATCACTCGACGAAATGCACACTGGTTTACATCTTTAGACGGTTATAGTGACAAGCAGCGCAAACTAATGACGAGTCTCAGGAATCTTCTGACCACCCGTCTCGTAGTCGTATTGTACAGCGTTTTCAACGGCTGCGTCGATGTCCCGATCCTGCTTCATCGCGTCGATTTTCTTTCCACGAGTCTGAACACCCTCCTTGTCATCCAGGATGTTCGCTCGGCCGCCGATGTCGTTCAATTCCTCTATAGGACGTGCCGTGTTAGACGAAAGTGGGATGGAAACAAGTTGAATATAATCCACGTACGTTTGGACACTTGACCGGTCGCCTCGCTCTGAGCAGCGTCTCGGTCCTCACGGGCAGCATCAACGTTGGAGTACGAAGGGTCAGTGACCTGATCGTCGTCGCGGAAAACTTGCGGCATAATGATTTGTAGAGTTGTGTAAGAAAAATTGATAGAGGAATTCGGAGGAGAAGATGCTGTTGGACGAGACGGCACTAGGCGGTATATAAACCTTTTTTCATCGTTTGATCACGATCCTCGCCCCGGACCTCGACGAAATCGAACTGGACTAAGCCACAATGACGAGAGGAACGACAGAGAGACGTCAGAGTCAGCGTCATCGAGGACGGAATGAAGATCGTCGAAAAAATCTCCATTTCGGTCGATTTACTTGCGGAAGCCCCACTTCCATCCAGGGTCCCCGTTGATCCGCGCACCCAGCTGGCGCCCAAGATCGCCGTCACTCCAAGTATGCATCGCACGCGTCACAAGCTTCGTACTAGAGGACAATTTGTAATTTCGAGATTTTTGACACTGACGAGCGAGAGATGTAGTAGGTACTGTATGTAGGTGGAGGAAATTGGTGCGCTCAAGCTCTCAGAATCAACTGCTTCACCCCGGACATCCACAAAGCCATATCTTCCGTCCCGCTCGACTTCGTGAGCATATCCACATGTGTCGCGAGAGCGGTCTGCTGGTCCCGAGCAGCCATAGCTATCCGACCACCAGGTTAGCAATTGTTCAAATGACCAGGGGAAAGTATAACAGACCTTGCGTTAGAGTGTTCAACTGCTCGACTAATGACGGTGGCAGCGTCTCGCAATTCAAAGCGTCGAAAAGATGGTTCAATCGCCTCTCCGTATCATCTACCAATCGTTTTTGTTGGGGCTACGTCGAAGTCAATCTGTCAGCGAGCTTAACTCGCAACGTAAGCCTAGGTCAACTACACACCGGAGTCGTCTGTCTGAGCCTGTTCAGCGCAGCAGTCAAAATGTCATAAGAGGTCTTGGCGGTTTCTGGGATGTGGCTTCGGTCACCAGGAGCTAATTCGAGCATGAAGTGTAAGTTGAAGCGAGTTCTACGCAATGCAGGACATTTTGATACGTACGATATTTGGGTGCTTTTGGTACTGGTGCAGCAGGCTTCGGCGGCGGGGGTTGAGATCCACCAGGAGTACCAACTCGTGGAGGTCCAGGAGGCGGGGGAACCTGTCCTCCAGCCATCGGTGGTGGACCACGCGGTCCTCCTGGTCCTGGAGCGTAGGCCTGACCTGGAGGAGGTGGTGGTCCAGGAGGAACAGCTCCTCGTGGTGGGCCGTACGGACCTGGCGGTGGCGGGGGCTGCTGCTGCTGCTGCTGCATGGGAGCAGGTTGAGCTCCAGGTTGAGGCACATACGGGCCAGACACACGGACAGCTCCTGGCGGCGGAGGTTGCATTCCAGGTTGCTGCTGCCCTGGTTGGGGTGGGCCAGCAAAGTGGCTTTGAGTCTGACGAGCTGGAGGTCCTCCTTGAGCTAACGGAGACATGGTACGTTCTTGAGGTGGGTATCCGCCGCCCGCACGACTGAGAGGCGACAAGGACCTACCAGGGTAGTTCGCTCCAGGGGGAGCTCCAGGACCCGCCGACGCGGGACGACCGAACGGCGGAGGAGGTGCACCCGGACCCGCTCGACCTGGTGGGGGAGGAATCTGCTGAGGAGGTTGACCGGGACCAGGTCGTCCCATACCCATAGCACTTCCGCCCCGCGGCGGCGGTGGAGGAAGCTGTCCTTGCTGGATCGGAGACATCCCAGTTCGCGGTGGTGGAGGTAATCCTTGAGTGCTTTGCGCGTACGGGGAGTTGGGAGATGATCCGGCAGGCTGCGAGTTCGGGAACGGAGATACGATAGCCTGCAACGAGGACGGCTTGCCGGAAGGTGTGCGACGGGCGGCTGCGTCAACGACTGGCGTGTCGTTCCATCCTTCGTCCGTGCGTTTGGGAGGAGCACGGGGAGGTGGAGGAGCTTGAGGACCCGGAGGAGGAACCATTCCTGGTTGTTGGCCATACGCAGAAGCGCCGTATGCTCCGCCGTACCCGGTGGTCGCCCCGTAGGGTTGATTCGGACGATAGCCTTGTTGCTGTGGTTGAGTTTGAGTGGTGCCAACGGGTGCGTAGGGGTCGTTGACTGAAGGAGCAGGCTGAGTTGCCGGAACGCTGCTGCCGTTCGGAGGCGTGTACATGGATGCGTAAGGCGAGGGCTTGGCAAGAGGTTGCTGCTGAGGAGCGGGAGGGGCATATGTGGTAGTGGCAGGAGGAACGCCGTACAGTCCTTGAGTAGCCGGATAAGCCGTAGCGGGCTGACGTTGTTGAACACCAGGTTGAGAAGGAACCTGAGACGTCGAAGCGACGGGTGCAGCCGTTGTACCAGTGGCGCGCAACACCCGCTTCCTCGCATGGTCAAAGTCCAACTCAACACCACCTTGACTGCCCTTGTACTCCGCCGGGGTCAACGCTAGATACTTGACCGCCTCCTCAAGCATACCCTGAGCAGCCAACAGGTCGGCATACTCAAAGTACCTATCGTACAGCGTGGCTAGCTTGTAACTCCTGACTCCAGAAGGTTCGGCACCCTTCTCCTGCTGCTGCAAGTCAGCGTCGACGTACTTGGTCGCCCCTCGGAACACGGCGATTTTCTCGACGAACGTCTGCAGAGCAAGAGCGTGAGACGTGTACCGCGAGACGCCGTGCTGCTCCTCTGTAGATGCCGCAGCGGCCGTCTCCTCTTCCTTCATCTCCTCGATCCAAATGTGCACGACCTGCTCCAGTTTGCCAGCAGCGAGATAGCACAACGTCGCGTTGCGCCTGTACTCCTTCGCGACCGAGACGTTCTGCGGGTCGGCGGCTTTGACGACTTTTCCTTGGAACTCGAGCCGTTGTCCGAGCTGCTTCGCGAGTCCCGAAAACTCGTCAACGCGGGCGAAGGTGCAGAGGATGACGAAGATCTCCTGCCATTCTCGCAAGTCAGCGTTCTGCACGATGTCGTCAAGGTCGTTGGAGACGATTGACTGGTACAGCCTGAGGTAAGGTAATGACGTCGTTTGTTTGGTAAAGTACGCCGCCTGAGTCTTTTGCAGCAGCTCCGGACCACCCTTGACCGCCAACAAGATCGCATCCGCGTACCTCTCCACGGAGAGACAGAGCGACACCGCGGACTCGAAGTCACCGAGAACAAGCGACTTGGTCAGAAGCCTGTCAACCTCGGACTCCTCGTTAGGGTAGATCTTGAACGTCGTAGTCTTGAGCGTGTCGGACGCAGCAGACGAGGGCCTCGACCCGATCGTCGCAGCGACTGACGAGTCCGCAGCGTAGCTGTGATGTGGAACGAGGACATGGCCAGGCAAGGCACTGCGGACGGTTCCTATGGTGGCGAAGAAGTCGGCGTTGGCGTCTCCTTGGGGCGTCCCGATGTTCAAGTCGTCTCCGAAGAGGCTCGGTTCAGTGGCGGTGCTTTCAGCCTCTTGCGGTTTCGTGATGTCCGACGTCGCACTCGCGCTGACTTCGCTCGGGGTGGCTTCGGTGGGCCCAGCACCCGAGAGCGTGGTGTCGGCGTCCGTCGGGGGGCCCTCGGTCGGCTCAGATAGCGGCTCAGGTTCTCGTTCCGGTTCGGCGAAAGAGACGACGGGTTCGTAAGGCCTGCTTTCCGTCACATCTTCCTCCTGAGGTTCCGGTGGGATGACGTTGGTAGCGGGAGCCGAAGGAGTCGCGATTTGAGAAGTAGTAGTTGCTGATGCCTTGACCTTCTTGATGGCCTCCTGGACGTTCGAGGCAATGCTTTCCTTCGAGAAACCAAGGAGCGTGACAAGCTCGTCCCGAGTGTTAGCTCGGAACAAACTAGTCAATGCCTTCCAGCCCTCGAGTGCGGTCTCTCCCTGAGCGTCCTGGCTCTTCTGCTCCGCAAACTCGCTCAGCTTGTCGCTCTCAGAGGCTTCTTTTAGCTTCTTGGCGCGCTCGACGATCGAGGGCTCTGTGGCGAACTTGTGGATTTGGACGGAACCTGTCTGTTGTGTAGTTCCCGGGGCACCTGCTTGGTTGCTAACCGAAACAAGTTGACCGCCGAAGCCGAAGGTCGACGAGACAGGGCGTCTCAGCCACTTTGGAGGTTGCTTGAGCGCCAAGCTCGGCTGCTGCTGGGCCTGAATACCGAAGTTGGCCTGGTCGAAGATATCCGCTCCTTCCGGTTGAGCTGTACGATTGTCAGACGCGATCTCGCTTTCGTTTGTAGATTGAAGGGAGTGGATGCCGATCCTCCCGTCGAAGGAGGCGGTGGCGAGCAAATTGGGGTTGCGAGGGCACCATTGGACTTGGAAGGCCCAGTTGTTAGCAGCTTGGAGTTGGCCGAGAAGCTCGCCGGTTTGAGGGTTCCAGCAGAGCGTTCGGTTGTCTTTGCCGCAGGATAGAAGGAGGTCGGGATCTTGACGGCACCAGGAGAGCGACAGAACTCCCTTGTCATGGCCGGTGAGGATCTAGGTTGAACGCCGCTCGTTGTCAGATCCAGCCTCTGCGGAAAGGACAAGTTGAAAGGGACAGCGAACCTTCTCAGGTGCTCTTGCGTTTCGCAAGTCCCAGGACATAATGATGGGAGAGGAATCATCCTCGGAGGAAGTGACGAGACGTGTGGCCTGTTACGGTGTGTAGTCAGAATTAGAATCTTTGTTCGCGAGGACAAGAGGAAGTAGGCAAGTACGTTTTCTGGATGCCATGCAACATCGCTCATACCGCGCCGACCCCCGGTTGCAAAGGTTCCTCCCATAGGACCTCCAGCGGTTGCTGCGCCTCCGCCGTAAGTCAATGCGACCACTTCCCGCTTTCCTCTCAAGTCCCAGACGGCAGTGTAACCCGAGTTGCTAGAGGTCGCGAGAATGTGAGCGACTTCGAAGTTCCATCCTACTGCCGTGACGTCTTCGAGCTTCGAGCTGCGGGCACCAGGGCTGTACGGCTTGGTTGGGTCGTTCAGGTCCCAGATATGGACCTCTCCATTGACAGCACCGGATGCTAGAAGGTGGGACTGAATGTTGTTGAAATTGAGTGCGCGGACCGGTCCTGTATGGTTCGTATTTCGCGTGATAAGGGCTGATGCTGCACTACCAGCCCAGCCGCGAGCACGTCAGACCCATCGACGACCAGCGTCGAATCGTAGCCCTTACTCTACATTCCCGACGATCTTCGCCGCATCCCAGAGAGATAGTTCTCCATTTTCCATGCCGGCTGCAATGACGCCTTCAGGTCTCGTTTTGGTTACATTGCCCCATACCAGTCGGTTGAATCTGAAATGACGACCCGCCGCCTCAATAAGGTTGGCCCGATAAACCCTTATTAGGCGATACTGACCGTGAGCTAGTCGTGAGGACGCCTTTGGGTCCTTGAAGCCCTTCAGCTCCAATGTCGTAAGAATGCTTGTTGAGGAGATCGAGATCCCATATTTCGAGCTGGCTGTCGTTGCTGAAGGAGGCGTCGAGCGCTCCTGATACCGTTCCAGATGCTACAAGAGGGAGTCCTTCAGAGGGAGACCAAGCGAAGGTCGAAGTCCTGTGGACTTCCTTGAGCTTCATCGTTGGGAGGTCGTCACTGGATCAGAGACGACAATTGTGTTGACGTGTAGAACTCGTCACTCCCCTCGCGTTCACGTTTTCCGTCGACGGAGACAACGTGTTATGTCCGTAACGGCGACCTCAGGAGCTCCTCGCAGACGACCGATTTCCTAAAATCGACGAGACTCACGAAGGTGAGCTAAAACTAGTTTAACTAGCAATAGTATTTCGAGCTATCAAGAGGTGGACGCCGTGACCTAACTCATCCGGTAAGTGCATGTATGTGTCCATTTTGTTCGACGAGGCCAGAAGTCTGGCTGTTCGATTTAGCATCGGACCTCGTTTTATTCGCGGACTCTTATCCTCGTGGAGCACACTGGCGTGACATGGGAAAGCTGAGCAGCGCCTGAAAAGAGAGGCTCAAGCCCCAAAGCGCCGCCAACGCGTTTACCAGGATGTGCCTAGCCTTCACAATCCCCTCGCCGCCAATTGCATTTCACTTTCAACCACCATCCCAGCTCTCCTACCAACCCTCTCCAATGACGACCCCCGCCTTTGACCGCTACGATCATCGCCGCAACTTCGAGGTTCCTGTCCCGCCCGACGAGTTCGGGCACGATGGCGGCGCTTTCTACCGCTGTTACGATGAACTGGCCGAAGAGATCGACAATAATATGGTCGAAGGACTCAAACAGCAGCTTGATGGTCTCCTCATCTTTGTAAGCTGCTGAATACCTTACTCCGAGCAAGATCTGACCTTCTTCTCGCGAAGGCGGGTCTCTTCGCCGGTGTCAACTCTGCATTTTTGGCCTTGACCCTCCCCCTCATGAGCGCTGATCCCGCGGACGATACCAATGCGCTCTTACGGGAGAACAATGCGCTCCTCCGTCAATCCATTCTTCAGAGCAACGACAGTATTCCGAGTCCAATCTCCCTTCCGTCCGAGACATTCTCGCCCACCGGAAAAATTCTGACCGTTAACGTTTTGTTCTCCTTGAGCTTGACGCTTGCGTTGTTAGCATCTTTCCTCGCAGTTTTAGGCCGGCAATGGCTTGTCTATTACCGCAAACGTACTGGTGGCGGCCCAGACCGCCAAAGGTGGGAACAACTCCGGCGCTTCCTCGGAGCCCAAACATGGAAGCTTGAGGTGATCCTCGACGACATATTACCGTCGATCCTGCAAGCTGGACTCATTACCTTTTGCATTTCTCTCGCAACCTATCTAAACATCCTTCACCCCATCCTATCAAGCGCTGTCAAGGTGCCAATGTGGATTGGACTGGCAATTTTAACGCTGACCACACTCCTCGCCGCCGTGGACAGGTTTTGTCCTTTCCAGAGCTCCCTCCCACACCTCATCTTGAGATGCCTCGGCCTCCTCTTTTCGGGCATAGTATTGTATCTCAAACTGGGGGTAGATATCGGCTTGTTCATGTTGCGCAAAGCAGCCGCCACCTCCCAAAACTCGGTACCCAGGGCTCCCGAGCGGGCCAACCTTTGGTCCCGAATTCGCCAGGGGTATGAAATATACGATAGGGAGAATACGAAATTGCTTTATCCCTATAGGGAAGCGTTATTCTCTTTTCCTACGGCAAGCTTAAGACGACAAGACGCTCTTCATGCCATCTCGATTACAAGGGCCATTTGTGCATCAGATGATCCGCTGACATTGGCCTACAGTCTTTCGAACCTCATGAGCATCAAACACGATGCCCTCCGAGTTGCTACCCTAGGAAACCTGGAGTTTCATCGGCGTCTACTAGCTCTCCGCGAAGGTTTGCATGCCCGAACACTCGAGTTCTTTGGCCGCGACCAAACCGGGATAGCAATCTCAATGACCTGGCTTCATCGTGCAGCCGCCCTCCACGCTAACATCGCAAGAATGAACAACGGCGAGAGCACAATCTGGTTGCTCCCGGTCAAATTACAAATGTTCTGGAAGGGTTGCAGTGAAACGGACTTGACAATATCCTCATTTTTGTCGCAGAGTCCGCATCCTAAGCTCATTAATGCTTGCCTATGCGATTTGATACTATACAGCGCATGGAAATCTCCAAGGGGTGAAGCCGACCCTAGCCTTGCTCGTATGTCCGAGCTTCAAACACTGTTTGATCCGACTTGGGAGCGCATCGGTATAATTCTCCTCTATGCAGTTCAATTCTGCCATATTAGCCTTCCATCCGAGGACCTCGAGCTCAAGCAAAGTTCTATCTGCCGCTTGGCCTACCTGGCATATACTGGGTGAGTTGCGTTGATTTCCAGGTTTCGTGAACAAAAGATTTTAACGGTCGACAAATAGGGAGCCCACTGCTACATTTAGATGCCTAAGCATAATCACAGAAGAGATAGAGAGCGCTGATCTCCGAGACTCCGCCATCTTCTCCGAGATATTGGTCAACGGCTGCTATTGGGCAAGCAAAGCCGCAATCAATCCCGACGGCCACCCCACCATTTCCGTCAATGATTCCGTACAACTATTCCTACGCTATAGACGAGATCTACGCACAAAACCATCTTCAATTAGCTCCGCCCACGTAGACCATAGTGTGGGCGATGCCATGGTTAGACTATTATCTACAGAGGCGCCGAAGGTTGCTATTGAAGTGTGAGTACTTTTTTCCGATGTTATCTTTACAGCGGGCTAAAAGAAGATTCAGTCCCGTAGAGCGAGGGGATAGCAGGAACCAAGTCCAATCGAGCTTTGGTTCCGTGGCTAACGCACTGAAGGAACTACTCAGTTCATTGATTTGCCTTGATTGTGCCCCCACAGCAGAGACCCTGAAGACCGATCTGTCCCTCCTGGAGTCTCTCCCACCGATACTAGACAAGTTGGATGCGGCGAGGGACCGAGACGATCCGACAGGCAACTTTTCGCCTATTCTGCAAGCCGCTCGTGAAAATTACGAGAGGTTTAAATCTCGAGTGGAGGATCTAAATGCAGAGATTATCCAATGGGAGCTATTGCAGCGTTCAGCAAGAGATATCCAGACATATGGGTGTGTTGTTGGCAGGAGAAGGAATAGTCTACAGAGGTTGGACCCCACGAACTCATCCGCGCTATGATGCGTTCGCTGGCAGCGATTGACCCAACTGTGAATGTTTTGACCTTGATACCGAATACGGTCCCTTTAGGACAATCACTTTGCTACGCTTTCGTATTTGCCCGAGTCTTGTTCTTCTCTCGCTTGTCTTTGTTCCGCCACGGTCCCATTCCGATGGTTGTTTCCATCGATTTGGTCCATGTCGTTTTCTTGGCATCACAGACTCTTCCGGATGTTTATATCACGATACTTCGTTTTACGCCTGATGACGTAGTCTAGCTCCCATATGTAGTCTAAATTTCATTCGAATTACCTATGTGCAGTTTACGTTCGGCTTCTGGCACACTCTTTACTAGAAAGTGAATCGGCCACTTGAACAGGAAGTTCTTGCTCGCCACCTTTTCTCAGCTACAGACAACGATAGACTAGATCAGATCAGCGTTGAGGGGTTCCTAGCTGCCGTATGTGAATGTCCGCTCAAGCCACGCCCACATGCGTTCCAATGCTCTTAGTTCTCGAGGTCTTCCAGCCCCTTCTTCATGCTTTACAAAGGAATTGCTTCGCGGCACTGTACAAATAGACTTTCGCTCATGACTCTGAGCTCCAATCTGCTAGAGTCCACCATGTATCCGAGCAACAAGTCATAGGGATAATCTGAGCCTTTTGGCTTACCATCCCCGACTCTACGTAGTAGGAGGGTTCTGTCGAGCTCCAAAAATCGCATTTCGGTGTCCATCAATTCCCACCCCGTGTTTGTATTAATAATAGTGTCTACGCGAGGTGTCAAGGAATTTCGTCGG
>WSUD01000895.1:0-10419 GCA_019633495.1 Tulasnella sp. 427 | reverse complement strand
AGCTCTCTGGGCCGTCTCCCCTTCTTCATACAGAATCATTAGTATTTTCCCAGAAGAGACTCTAAAGCAATGATGCAGACTCATGATCTGATGGACAGCCCTCTCGAGGTAAAACCGCCGAACCGCTGGATTCTCGCTGGAAGGCTTACACGCTGCCGCATGAAACAATTCCAACTGCTTGAGGAAAGATTCATTGGGGCTAGAAGTCAACGCGTCAATACCCTCGCCCACGAAGCTCAGTCCTAATTATGTGAACGATATACCCAACGATTGGACGTTTCCCCTGTACGATTTTCAAAGCGCTTTCAAGGTCAATTTTCTGCGAATACATGAGGTAGGCCGTTACGATCGAAGCACTCCGACCTGGTTCCAGGAAAAGGATATCTGAGTTAAGATACCGGAATACTAGATATTGTGTAGTGGAAACACACTTATTCCAGCGACGCAATGGACGAGAATTCCTTTCCCACTTTTCAGGGCAGCTTCGATGAAGGCAACGGCGGGCGGTAGGCATACGAGTAAGTCATCATATTCCGTATCATCAAGTTCAACTTGATAGTGGACCCATTGCTATGATGTCAGTGAACATGTTGTGATTCAGAAACTGAGCGGAGACGATGGGGCCAGTCCGCACTGGCATCGGTAACGTGATATCCCCACGCATTGCGGTGAGGACATATCCAATGTTCTTCTCTCGGAACTTGTCTATGTCATAAAAGGAGTCGAGTCCACCGAGCCAGAGGTTGTCAATGATTTCGTTCATTCTGTGCGGTGTGGATTCAAGTGGAGGGAGGTGGGAAGTGAGTCGTCAGGGTCGACCGTGAGTTCGCCGAGACCGTGCCAAACTTCTGCCGCAACCGGTCTAATTGTAAGGAACCCTTCATTTGTTCATATCTCGGACACAAGATGTATTCGCATTCTAAAGTCAACGCAAAAAGGCAAGGGTATCCTGAAGCAACCATTCAACCCTTCAAAACCAGCATCCAAGAAGGTTGTCTGGCATCGTGGTAGGCGGACCCATCAGCACCCGTCTAAACACTCAGAGACGTTCAAACAATGACCACGTCGTCATAAGTGGAGTACTGCCAGTTGAATCCATCGACCCAGTTGGCGGGTATGTCACGGTCTCGCTTAGTGTTGAAATGAACCGCATTTCAATACCAACTCACAGAACAGTAGCCATTCGGTGGGGCGGTCAAGGACTTTACCCTCGACAACGTCACTGAGGAGGGCGGTCGAGTATTGCGAATTTGACGGGTTCGCCGGATAGTCCCATGCCCTGCCGTTCATCTTAACTTATCAGACATTCCAAAGAGGCGGTTTGGGTGACCTAGACTTTCTTAAATGATGAGACGGAAGTGTATATCCCTCGTCAAAGCCTAAAGAATAGAGGCATTGGTCGAATACAAAACCTGATCACCGCGTAACATACGGTCTTACCGGAAAAACACCTCTTCCCGCTGAATTTTGTTTATCAATTTGAAAGGAGTCGCGTACCACGGAGCACATGCGGCGCCACGTTTATTCACAGAGGGACAGCTTAGCAGGATTGTCATCTATGCTGCTTGCTCGTCTCGCTCCGTGCCGCCGACGGGTCTCGCTCTCAAGACTCTTCCTTGACTCTTGAAATCTCCTCAATTCCATAGTAAAGTTCGTTAGCAGGCGGCGTGTTTGACAACTGCCACTTTCTTCCGGACTTACATACTGTGAGCTCATTAAAAGCGTTCAATCTGCTGTTACTGGGAAGGTCGATTGGGTCATAAATTGGTTGGGAACAAAGATCGTGCTGCTTATTTCTTGTCCATAGTAGTGAACGTGATCATTTCCTGCTTCGGGGCAACACAGTCCATAAATGAGACGTAAAGAGGTAAATAATCATTTACCCAACGGTAGCGCGATGGCTTGAGGTGATCAGTCAATGCGGCTGCGGCTTCGAAATACTACAAACACATGCTTGGACGAGTGCATGCAAGGAGTACATCAGGATTTAGCGTAAAAGATAGATTTACAGACATGCGAGAAACCCCAGAGCTCTAATATGCACCTTTTCTTTACTTTTCTTCACTGACCTCGCGCTTCGTCAATTTGCTTCTGAGTCTCATCAAGGCAAGGCCAAGCTCATTGCGACCATTCCCGTCAGCCCCATTTCCCAAAAAGTCATCATGTTTCCCGCAGTTCTGTATGAGACATGGTGAATGGTCAGCATGTGTGATAGTCACGCTTAAGTGAGTTTTTTACGTAGATCAGAAGACGGCTACCCGTCGCAACAAGCATGCGCCGAAGTTTAACATGCTGGTTGAATTTGAGTTCTAAAATTTCATCCATCTGTAACAGCGAAGGATTCTCAGTTCGGTGGCGATAACAGCACATAGACGCTTACAACAGAGATGCAGATGTCATTCCAATCCTGTCGAGTCTCGTTTTGGAATCTACGAGCTTCGGTCCAAGCGAATCGAGGTCGATCACTTCCGCGTCGGATGTGCTCAGCGAGAATGGGTCGATGGTCCAAAAACTGCATAGTGATATCGTCAGCTACATGACGAGACGCATCAGTTGGAGCCGGCTAGGGCAACTTGAAAGCAGACCTTTCTAGCTTGGTACAAATGTTCGGTGGTGGGGTACTGTTTACCTCTGAAAGCGATAGGATAAGGTCCGGCGAGGGTGAACTCGTAGTAAAGCCCGTTTTCCTCGTAGAAGAGAATTGCTTTTGCGTTATGAGGAAGGGTGACGTGCCGTTTATCAGATTCATCAGATTCATCTTCCACTTCCTCGTCCTCAATGTTATCTTCCATATTCCATCGAGAATTCAATTTTTCAAAGCTACGACCTGCTGGTAGTACCTTGAGCTAATAGGCTAACATTAGGCCAGTTAAAACAAACACAAGCTCACCGGAGATTTGGACGTCGTCATTAGCAAACTCTTGACCTACTGAAGACACGGGGTCTTGCAGAAGAAGATAAGCAAGTCTTTTCAAGTCATCCATTGGAACAGATGAGCTTCACCAGGAGGTTTTGAGATTATGCTCGAAGGATCTGCTGACGACCCAGCTGAAAGTCCAGTCCGGACACCATGTAGGGCTACAGACCGAGAGAAACCTATTTAAGGAAGTCTGGTCAATGGAGACCGGCGCCTTGAACTCCATTGAAACGAGGATGGCAAAAAGAGGAAGGGAAACCAGTGATAGAGGAGATTACTTTCCAACAACGGAACCGATTGAAATGAAGAGCTTTCGATTCCGTCTATAAAGTCGGAACCTTTGTGAATGAACATACCTGTTTTCTCGGTCGGAGTTTCGTTTTCGATGGATGTACCGTAGATGATTAAGTGCGTCGGAATGATGGTGATAGCCTGAGCGCAAAAAACGAGGCCCGTTCCCTCGACACGAGCCTTCAATTATTTCTTCCTTTAAGTCTAAATTGGTCGCGATCACTCCGAATTACATACTCACAGCGTACACTTTGTCACTTCCCTCAGTGACCACGCGACATTGTAACAGCGCGAATGAATGTTTATCCAGTCCCTTACTTGACTTCTCGGTTACGCGGCAATGCGCTTCCGCTGAATTCAAGTGTGTATAAATCCCAGGCCCATATCTTGTTCGAAGTAAAGAGCTGAGAGTCAGCAGAAAAACGGCCAACCCCTTTTCGAAAGCTCTACTCTTACATTCCATCGTTTGAGGAGTTTCCGTAGAGCGGACTTCCGAATGCACTGCGTATAGCCGTGCACAAGGGGCAATACTCAAGGATGCAAGGATTTGCTCTTGCTGGAGTGTCGTTACTGAGTCCACATGTGTCCCGAGCCCCATAATAGCTGGTAGTAATAGTGCACCCCTCGTTCATCTGTCTGGTGACCTTGGGGAGTCAATACCTATATGAGCAGCTCTTTCATTAACTTACAGCGCTGTGTCAAACCGACGATAAATACTCGCTGGGAGCTCGAGGCGATAAATCGCCTTCACATTGGCTAGTTGCACTCTACTTGATTTCCAGCATTGTGTCATGATATCAGTTACTACAAAGAGTCAGATATGTAGATAGGTGTTATATCGCGATTGAGACTCACTGCGCTTTGCTAGCGGGCTTGAAAGATCTTCCGGTCGAATGGAAATGTCCTCCCGATGCCCCGCAGCAGCTGGAACGGGAATGACCGAAACCGGGGATAGTGCTTGATCCCTGGTTAGACTGCCTTGAATGGAGCCTAAATCTACGATGAAAGACGCAAAGGGCGTAGTTATTGAGCTTTGAGCCTCGTATGGAGGGGTAGTGGTTAAGCGCTCACTGGCGGAGGGAGGAATTGAAAGGACGGGGGAAGTCTAAAGATGGGTTTGAGGTCGCTTAGCCCGAGGATAGCTCTAACGCGCCATAATACTTACTCGTCTTCCTTTTTCAAACTCGTCCTTACATGCTGAACAGCGAAGGCTCATCGTTTCTCATTCTTTGCAGAATTACTGTTAAGGAACTTGGTCTCACTTTTTCCACAATACTCGTGTACTCCAAATTTCGGTCGAATTCCGCAGTTCTCAAATAGGAGAACCTTAGCATGAGCACGCCTTCGGTTCAATGAGTGCTACGCACCACGCAGAGCTGTGTCTCTGGCTTCTGGGACAGCTTTCTCATCATCTTAGATCCAAGTATTGCGAATGACGGCCTCTGTTGTGGATATTAGCACGTTCAAGACAAGGTGGACAAGCTTTGAGTACTGGAGAGGATATTGGAGGGTGATGGGGTCTGGTGGCTCGAGGCTTGAACCAAACATCACACGGTCAACTTAGGTGTAGGCGGGACCTCCAACGTTTGGGAGGAACTTCATTAAATACCTCGTCATTGGCTATGCAAGGATTTTGCTTCGAGCTGTCGCAAGTCGATCAGTAACGCATTCTCCTGTATCCCAGAATCAGCGCGCTGCATTGGACCTCTGGTGTCTTGTACAAGTTCGAGCCTTCCGAGCGCATTCTTTCAGCGGCATTTGCATCCAACGACAATTATGCTCGTTAAATCAAGTTATAAGGGTGTCATAGAAACGAGTGGCTTGCATTGGTACATTAGTGTAGCGTTTATCACTTCAGATTCTGATATTCATCGGGTCACAGACATTCCGACAACCCCGGTTCGAATCCGGGATGGACCTACTATTTTTAGATCCCTCAATACCATTGATTCCTATTGACGACGTGCGTGGGCGCTTGTATCGTCGTGCCGGTCTTTTGTTCAAGCCGTCTCGCATCACTCCATCTGCAGCGTTGTTGTGACTCATGAGCCCCTTGAAAAGTGGTCTAGTTAATTATCTTTGCTCTTCATCCTTTCCAGGAAGCTCTTCTCGTAGTAAGCTCTAATTTCGATAGTGATGTGGAATGTTTGCTGCAAGTCAACTCAACCCCATCGCCCTGACGGGAGCGTTCGGTTAACAAGATCATAGGAATCCTTGACGGCATAACGCTCAGCTTAGGGATTAACTAATGATTGAATCGGTCAATGAGCACAGTAAAACAGAGGGGTCGAAACTATGGCCTTCATGAAAGCCTCGGAACAAGAATTAGGGTGGACCTAAAGCTTTTAAAGCGGCGAGCTGAGCGTCAAGGAAGGGGGTCGACAGAGTTGCTGGGAGTCGTACATCCTCCTTCCTGGGCCTATTTATCATTGCCTTGCTTCCTTAGCAGCCGTCAGATTTCGGAGGCTTCTGCGTTGCAGAGGTTTATAGTCGGAGGTGGAGTCGCCCTTTTCTCTTCCTCGTCGCATCGCCGTTCGCCTGCCTCCTTGCCTAGTCTTCATCTATTTCGTTCAGAAAGCCAAAATCATCATCCTCGTCCAGCCTAGAGTCTATATTCTTTACACATCCGCGAGCTGCAGCAGCTATACCTTGAGGTCAGTATCAATGACGAGAGAGCATGAAAGAAGAGCTGGCACCATTCGCTCGCAGTTCCTCGTCCTGATCCGCGTTAACAGGGTGCGTACTGCCGTAATCTGTCAAAATGTGAACAAGGGTTAAGTGGACGAGGCGCGAGCTTGACACACTCGCAGCGGGGTAGAAAGACTGCTTCGCTGCCTTCGAATTCTGTTGACCAGCGGGACCTACATATGTCGACAAGTAAGTCACCGGCATCAACATGTCTATAAAGCAATACTATTAACTGTAGGAGATCGACGCTGGACGAGATGAGCCTAAAAGAGTCATCCCATAAGGTTGTGTCCGAGTCGCAAGCACGGTATATGATCTTACGAGGTAGCGGACTCTTAGAGTTGTTGTTCAAGTCGTCTAAAGCACAAGGTTTGGGTGAGACCTGTGTTCGGTAGCATGTCTGCACTAATCGCACCTCCTGATGCAGGCGCTTGCGTTGGGTGCAGGTGTCCGTCCGGTCCCATTACAACTTTAAAAAGTATCCGATTTAATCTCAGCTCATGAAGCAGCCTAATCCTTTATCTTACATAGGGTAGCACCTGGAGGTGCTTGCTGGACAGGGATGGGACCTGAAGGTGTAATGACATCTGAAGCACTGGTTGAGCCCCGTCTGGCCACCCGTCCGGCGGCGTACTTACAGAGAGTGCCCGGCCCGGGAGATGACAAATTGCTTTGATAGAGTACTGTTATTAATTTTAGTATCCTATATAGCAAAGATATTGTCGATCGTTACCTTGCTGGATTGGTGCTTTACCTGCCACAGCGTTCCCTGTTGAAACAGATCAGCCAATTACCAAAGGGAGACAATCAGTGTGCCTCCCACGTGCTGATCTGGTCTTAGCAGAGCGCTCCACATCTGCCCTTGAAGTTTTCCCTCCTGCTGTTTGGGTATCTGGAACACCTTGAGTAGCACTACTACTGCCGGTCAGAGAGGAAGCGCTCGCAGCGTTTGACCCTGAGCCGAAATCCTTCGCTATCCGGCGGGATTTATGTCTAATTTACAAGCAGAAAGATATGCACGGGCTCTTACTAAGACCTTTGCCTTTGACGTTTGAAGCGTTGCTGGTCCATAGCGGTCTAGAGTGTTCGAGGTGGTTCACGGAGCTTGGAACAACGCGGTAAATCAGAAGATGTGTCGGAATGATAGAAGCCGGATGAGCACAAAATGCCCCTCCAGAGTCGTCGATGAAACCCTACGCGTGGTTGGATCAGTAGAGAGAAAAGAAGCCTGGTCCTCAGCTTACGGTGTACGGCCTCGAGCTTTGAGAGCTCTCTCCCGCTACTAGGCGACATTGGATCAGTGCGTAGTTGGTGTGTGAAGTCTCCCCGCTGTCCGAACTTGATTGGGAAAGTGCAACACTGTGGGCGACTGCAGGGTTCCTATGCGTGTATAGCCCCGATCCATGACTGGGTGGGGTTTACGCTCTAGTTAGCAGATAAAGCATCGGGATTAAAGCGAGTTGACTTTACGCTCCGTCACGGGACGATATCCCGTATGGAAGATTCCCGAAGGAAGTGCGAAGTACGTCGCATATCTCGCAGACTTCAGAATCGCATGGTGTCGAGCCTGGATTGTCGACGATATTGCACGAGGCAATCCCGCCATAATAGGTTGTGGTCACAGGGCAACCATCGTTCATTTGCCTATAAATAGCACTCTGAAATCCCCGCATTAACATCTATAAGTAGAAATGGCTCACAAGGCAAGGTCGAATCGGCGATAAATCTCCTTTGGTAAGTCGATTCGATGTACGCCTTTTGGAAGCGGAGCGCCGAGGGTGTCGGACTGCCAACGCTCTTGCAGTGTCCGAACGACTAACGGAAGCGAGCGATACAAGTGTCATGAACAGGATAAACTGGCGAGAAGATTCGGATTCGTACTGCTCCTTTCGATCGGCGTGTTGGCGCGTTCACTCCAAAGCTTCACTGAGTTCGTGCTTGCGGATACGGGAGCCGCCGCAGGAATAGGAATGCTTGAGACCGGGAAAATCGAGCTTTGAGCGGCTTCATGGCGCCTCACGTCACAGCTGTCACAGTAAGGATATATGACGGTATTACCCCGTTTATCTCGTTCACGCCTCTTGGAGTTCTGGTAACAGTTCTATGTTAAAAGGATTCTACTCTTAGCCGCCGTGCTGCTACATTAGGTCCCCTGCGTACCTCGCAGATGCCTGAAGACATCAATAGTCGGGTGTCTCTTCACTTAAGGGAGTTAAACACGCGAGCTTTCCGAGTTCTTCAGCCTCGTACTGACCTGGGTTAGAGAATGGCCAAGGCTGGCGGGATGGAGATCTGGAGGCGCAAGGCTACAAGGCCGTCCAAGATAGAGGGATACGGCGCAGAAGTGGCTCCAAAAGAAATACTGGGCTCGCTTAGAAGACAGTTGTTCAACGGGATTTCAGGTGGGAGGTGGCGAGGAAGCGGCGGGACCTCCCGTGCAACTGCGATGGCTTGCATTGCGCCTTTCGCCGATATGTCCGTTTTCTCAGAGCTTCCGCCACTTGCACCTCTCCTGTACCTCCGCCCACTCCTCCGCCTTGTCACTCCTCCACCAAACCACATATCAGTTGTGCAGAGCATTGGTTGCGACGCTCAACGCCCTTGAAGGCCTAAAAGTCTCTCCAAGTGAATCAATCACTATAGAACCCAGACGCTCAGGACCTCAAAGACCGGAATATGAGCGCTAGCCACTCTCGCGGACGAGGCAGGAACTACGGCGGTGGTTCCGGAAACCAGCGTACATGTCCACTCTCGGGATGTGGAAATCCCGTCCAGGGTCGGTTCATCTATTGCTCGAAGGACCATTCCCGGTATGCAAAGCCATTATCCCGTGTCCGCTGAATATCATGTCTTGCTTAGTTCTGACTGTATTTCCAGCCAAGCGGTAACGAATGGTGAAGTTGATCCTTGCGATCGATGCAAAATATATCCCAAGAACCCAGGTTTCGATTACTGCACACGCGCATGCGGCGGGATGGCCGCCGCCGGAATCCCCTACCCCGACAACAATTCCTCAATCAACATGGTCTTTTACTCCATGTCGGTTAACTCCAATCAGTCATCGCAGAACAGCACCCCATACTCGCAACAGGCCCCGACTAGTGGCGGTGGACAAGGCCACCAAAACCAACCCGATGGCGGCAGGGGACGGGGCGCCGGTCGTGGTGGCGGTCGTAGTCGCAGTGACGAAGACGCATCAGATCGCCTTTCAATCCGATCGAGCGGCTCGGTGAAAATGAGCAGTGACGGAGGTCTCAGAACCTTCAGTTTTGAGCCATGCAACTGCTCTGTTCGAACGAGGGTTACGCCAACCACCGCCTACTGTCCCGTCTGTAACAATGCCTGTAGTCAAGTTCTAGTCGAAAAGGATGGAAAATTCATCGACTGTACGTAATGTATCCCGAGAAATGCGTCAATTCCGGGAGCTCACGGCTGGTTCATATAGTTTTGGGGGCTAATGAAGCTATATACGAAGAACCCGACGCCAACGCCGCCAACGACGCCAACGACCTCAACGACTCGCAGTCGACACCCCCTCCCATCGTCATACCACCGCCTGTGCCTGCACCTCAGCCTTCCGCTGTTACCACCGCTCCACCTCGTGAGTTCTTTCTGCTCTTCCTCTAGGTCCACTCACTCACAGCACCGCTAGCCATTCCGCCGGCAGCACAACTGGCCAACGATAGCGACCAGCAAATGATTGAGGTCAATACCACTCAGCCCGCTTCAGTCATGCCGAGAGGTCCGTGACAATAATGTTCGTCGCTCTTGATTTTTTGATGATTCGTCCCTTCCTAGTTACCGTTCGACGGCTTCCCATACCTCCCAAACCGCCGGTTGGACCGAGGCCGGCGCCAGATCACGCAATGGACATAGACTTCCCTGGTAGGCTCTTCTGCGGAGACCGAGTATTGCATACCGTATCAGACTGATCAAGTGCACAATTACAAAGACTTGAGCGATGCTCAATCCGAATCTCCCCCTGGGCGTGTCGAGCAAACTGATGGTGGATATGGACAAGGTGGTTATCCTGTCAACTTCGGTCACGGTCATCGGATCCCTAACATCCTTTTTATCGAAGATACCGCTTACCCACCCACGAAGACTATCTTCAGCGACGAACACAGTCTTCCATTCGTTCCCCCTCGACGAGGTGTGTCGCTGTCATCCTATGAAGCCTTCACCCCGGTACCACGTAAACTGACTACATGACACCACCAGAATCTCCTCTGCCGCCTACGTCCAACGAAGCTCTCACCACAGGTCAGTGGTATCTGACGTTTCAACACATTTGTGTGGGATACTGACAGGCCACCTCTCCAGCATCCCCGACCTCACCACTTGATCCCTTTATTCCACAGAGCGCTGCCGATAACGACGAGTTGGAAAAAGACTCACCGCCCGCGTCAGCTACCACGGCCCCGACGCCTCCTCCCGCAACAAGCACAGCGGTCGCTCCAGTCGCTTCGGTGGGCCAGAGAGTGTCTCACCTTAGGAATGAGACCTGATGGCCGGTTGTCCTT
>WSUD01000894.1:0-10429 GCA_019633495.1 Tulasnella sp. 427 | reverse complement strand
TTCAACGCCTAGATTTTCCTTAGGCCTATCTTCACATTATAGTGCAGAACTAGGAACGAGCCACCATCGAGCCTTTGCGACCTCACTCATTCCCGGGACCAGATGTGATCCGGAGCAATTGCAGCAGGACGTCGGGTAGAAGCTGTTCGAGGTTAGAATTACCACCGCCACCCTGAAGCCTTCAACTTGATCGACCAAAGGGGTAAACAAGCTCTCATGATGGCTTGCCTGTGCCGATGTCAAAATAAGTTGTGGCCCGTATCTGGACCCGATAACCGCCCGCCGAAGACTGCCCATCTTTCCAGATCGACTCGATTCACCAGTCGACGCCCAATGCAATATCTTATTGCCTCGCCATCACGATCTAACCGAATCTAGCCGACGTCCATGGAAGTGTAAGCGAACGAGCCTCCACGCAGCAGCTGCCATCCAGCCACACCGACGAACACCCCAATGGCATAAACGCGCCTCGTTCGTCATGCGCGCACCACTGGAAGGTTTCCCACTTCCATCAGTCTGCGTTCCCGGAACGACGACGAGTACACAGAAGGACCTGCCTCCAATGGACAAGCTCGTTTGCGGCCTACATCCCTCTCGTGTCCCGTTGATATCAAAGTTCTTGAGCCCACAGCTCATCAATGAGTTCAAATACATCTCAAGACAGAGGGGGCCCGCCGGCCAATTCAAAACGGGCAAACCTTTCGGTCATTACACTTTACCTCCCCTCAATCTTAGCACGCCGAGCTGCTGACTCTGGACCAACAATCCGATTAGCAGCGGCACCTCGGGAAGCTGGAAATCAAATTTGGAGCTCCGATTAAAACGAATGAAAACCCACATCGTGCTGATAATTGAGGCCTGTTGGTGGCTGTACCGCTATCATAGCAGTCGACCTGCCTAACTTGGATCGACCGTGAGGCGACCTGGACAAACGGCGAGGACGAGGAACCCACTCCTCACGACTTGAGCCCGATTCAGGAGTGCGGTTTCCCACTGTTCTTCCCTAGATGAACCCTTTCGACTCGCACACCAGGGACGCAGAGAAAGTCCCAAGATTCCAAGTTGCCGCTTGCATCGTGTCCCAAGGGAAGAAATGGCAGGTCCTGCTCAAGGCGAGGGGGATGGGTGAGATCGGCTCAGACTTCCGGTTCCTCGAGGACCGGCGTGCCGCTTTCCTGGACCTTCCCATGTCAGGCATTTTTGCTGAGGTGTTTTGACAGCATCTATTCGGCTGCAGGAGACTTGTTGACGACAACCTGGGGGTCATCATCACCTTGGGGCTGCCTCGTGAGGTTCTTTTTTAATCTCGGCACAATTCTTCTTTATACAGGGATCTACTGCGTTTAGTGTATATGGATACAAATGGGGGAATATGAACAACAGAAAACATGAGAGAGCAGCCCGAAGCATGAATAAACCCGAAAGCGAATAACAACGGAGAGCACATAGCAGGAGGGGGGAGACGGGGGAACAATAACAAATTGTAACCGGGGGAAATGAACAGAAGACCAAATACACAGGGGAGTACGAGCGATAGCAAGGGGGATGAGACGGGAATGCACGCCGGAAGCGGGAATGCTGTGTGGAGGAGGAGGAGGGGAACTGGGGCCGGAAGAGCAATGAAGACGAAGAGATGATGGTGGGGTGGAGGGGTGAGGGTAGAGATCGACGGGAGAAGATGGAGAGAGGAGAGGAAAATGAAAAGATGCCATTCCCTGATGATAGACAGGGCGCTCAGACCGCCGATGGCTCCGCAGGTGATCTCAGCGCTACTAGAGAAGGTGACCTTGAATCGGGTATTGAGGTCACACTCGGGCATTCGAGGCTCTTTTCAGGGTACGCCGGCTCATCGACCGACCTAGGCGTCGAAAGCGGCAAGGTCGTGGTTGAGGTGGTCGCCGAGTTCGAAGTCGAGTTCGCCAGAGTCCCAACGATGACACCAACGGAAGCGATGTCATGAGCCGTCCCGGTGACCGCCTTCTCGTCGCCAAACGATTCCGAAATCATTTTTGACGGGACTTGCTTTTCGACGTCGGTGATGGACCGAGGGTTTTCCGCCTTCTTCTCGCCGTCTATGAAGAAGGAAAGCAGGCAAGAGATCGATAACAGTGGGGTGCACAGAACCCAGATAAGCTGAATAGGCAACGGAAAAGAAGGGGGAGGCGTGAAAGGTTAGCATACGACGGAATAGAACAGTGGAGGTGGGGGGTGCGTTGCTCTATCGGATCCCCGCACTCACCGAAACAGCGGCTGAGACTGCAGCAAGCACTTGGGTCCTCAACTGGGGATCGGCGATCTTGACCAAGGCACGCCAATCCACGGAACCGGTGGTATCGATAGTAAATCCGGCCGGCATGGTCTGTTGAACTCGAGTGTCGAAGATCGCTCCAGCGGCGGCCTAGCGTGACACATCGAATGTCAGCGACGACAGCGACTGGGTGGGAAGACCAGATAGCCTCTTGGCAGGCAGTCCAAGCCTAGAAAACTTCAACTCACAAGGCCAACGCTAGTCCCAATGAAGCGAACTAAGAAGAAGCATGCCGTCATGGGGGCGCGGTCCTTCTCAGGAAGAGCTTTCTCCATCGCTGCGAACGGAGAACGGAACAGGAGGCCCATGCCCAGACCAGCGATGAGTGGAATTGAGACGGTCATGAATTTGCATGATGTTTGGTCCAAAAGAATCATAAGACCTACGTCACATTTAAAACACCACGGGGTTAGTAAATCAGAAGGCCATGTCGCTGTGGAGTGGGTGCTAACCGTAACCAAGAGATGCGATTCCGAAACCCAGAATGACCATATGCTTAGGATCTCCTTTTTTGCGGATGTATAAGTTAGCGACGAGTGAGATGAGGGCTGAACCAAGGGAGAATGGGAGTAAGAGGAAGCCAGCTTGAATGGCGCTGGCGCCCGTGACGGCTTGGAAGAACAGAGCGAGGTAGAAGGTGCCGGCAGTGAAAGCGAAGGTCTGGAAGAAAGATCCGAACGAGAGGACTAATGAAAGCGACATCCCGTAAGTCCCCTAAGCCGAGAACACCACTCAAGACGTCTACTCACTAGCTCCAGTTTTTGCGAAGATGCCAGCTGGGATGAATCTGGTCTTTTTGGTGCAGGTTTCCTGGATGCAAGCTCCGACGAGGACGAAAGCGCCCGCGACCAACAGCGCGATGGTACTCGGTTTATCCCCTAAAGCAAAAACGTCAGAACGGTTCGCTATAACAATGCCGTTCAAGCGCTTACATCCTGTGGAAGACGCTTCAGAAAAACCGAGAAGGATGGCCGTGGTGCCGGAAACGAGAAGGCCGCTAAACGATAACGTGTCAGCGGGGAAGACGTCTGACCGATCAGAGACGTCAACGTACAGTCCAAGATAGTTCAAGTCCACAAGTTGCGCCTTCCATGGCCTAGGATCGTTCCCAGGAAGCTCGTCGCGTAGGAAAATCAATAAGAGAGCGGCGGCCAGAACGCAAACGGGCGCGTTGATCCAGACTGTAAATGCCGTCCGTATACGTCAGTAAAGGCTTGGTAGAAAACCGACCGGAAAAACCACATACAGCCCCATCTCCACGAAACGGACTCTGCGAGAGAGAAAATGTCCAGTATCAAATGGGGAGAAAGGAGGCGAAAAATAAAATAAAACAATGGTCAGCCTCTAGAACCGATCCTCTCAAAATCCGCAGACCAAGGCCTCGGCGTAAAAGTCTCACCGCTAAAGACACCACCGAGCAAAGGCCCAGCAAGAGCCGACGCAGCCCAAACGCAGGTAAGAGTATCAGACCATTTCGCGCGGTCCTGCGTTGGGACGACCTCTCCTGTGATGATCCAAACCATAGGGACGACACCCCCGGCACCGGCGCCCGATACGCCCCGAGCGATGACCAACCACATCATGGACTAACGAAATGGGATTGATGAAGCGAGTAACACAAACACTGTGTGTGAGCCCGTCGCTATTTGCGGTATGCAGGAGTCCGATGTGAACCTACCTCTGCGAAGCCACAAAGTAAGGATCCGAGTAAGAACAAGAGGATCGAGCAGTAAAGTACGGGCTAGGAGAGCGGGCCGGAGGACAAGACGAGCATCAGAGATTTGATGCGCCTCCAAAGGTCATCAATCGAGTTGCACCCACCTTTCTCCCTGTGATGTCGGCCATTTTACCCCATAGTGGCTGAAGGACCGTTTGGGGAAGGATGTACGCCACGCCCACCCAGGTGTATAGCGTCGAAGGTCCGGAAAGCTCGGAAGCGATTGTCGGAAGGCTGGTCGCGACGAGGTGCTGATTGACAGAAAATTCGCCGAAAAAAGCAAACGGGCACGGGGAAAATACGTGTGATGACGGTCAGAGTCAGGCGACAAACAGAGAGAATTGGGGGAGTGCGCGCGTACCACATCGGTTGTAGCGAGGAACAAAGCTAGCCCTAGACTGTGTACGCGCGAAGTCACAAACACATCCCAAGGTCACGTCAGCACCCAGTGAGATGGTCCGAGGCAAGCCCGCGTCCAAGGGGGGCAGCAGACGAAGGGAGACTCACGCAAAGTGTATGAGGAGTAGGTGCAAGGTGGAATGTCTGGGTGGTGAGGGAGACTGAGGACGAGAAGGGTCGCTGTGTAAAGTCACGCCTGAGAGCGAGAAGATGGTTAACAACGAAGAAACCGGCGGCAGATGAACCCGGGGCAGCGAACGCACTCGAGCATGATGATGAGGCCTTTGTACTGGCTGTTGAGATGGGTTGATGGGCAAGCGATGGGGCAGCGGTGGACGTGGCGTATTCGATGTCGAGGTCAAGAGAGGATGATGGCCTGGAGGGGCGGGAGGGCGAATAGGCCAATGTGGCCGGAGTAACGACAAACGCTAGGGGAGAGATTTTGTCTGAAATGGGAAGAGAGTGGGAGGCCATGGTAATGACGGTGATGATGGAGGGGTGGGAGGGAGAGGGGATATCTGAGCAAGGGAATCTCGCATAGTTCCGTCTGGTTATAAAGAGTCGAGGGGAGAGAGAGAATGGGCATGGTTGGGGGGGATGGTGGGTGCCCGGGGGAATGGATGCAAGGGAAGGGCGAAGGCACAGAGGAGAAGAAGCAGCGAATTGTTTGTGTCGCTCATTTTGGGTTATTGGGAACGGATTTTCGGAGCTCAGGCCAAATCTCAGCAGACGCACCGCAGACGCTGTACACCGGAGGTCGTAGCCAGACTCCGGGGACTCAACCCTCGCAAGCAAAGGGCTCTTAGGGACAGTGATGGCCAGTTTGCCATTGTCGTGCACACAACCCACTCCCTTTATCACCACCATCCACAAAGGTTCTATGTATGCCCTAGCTGCTCTGCGCGTTAGACAAAGATCTACCACCCGCTCTCAATGCCATCGGTTTTAGCACATCAATCGCCCTCGGCACTCCCTGCCACCCCTTCAGGATCCTCCAGCTGCCATCCGTCGCTTCGGCTCCTCGGTCGATGCATCACCTGTCACAGAATTACAGAGCACAGAAAGAAAGGGGTATCGAGATCGTCAAACGAGGCATGCCGCGATGAGAGAAACGTCGTTAAAGAAGAAAAACCCGCGAGAGAACACGCGCAACGTCGCCAGTCAGCACACGCTCTTCCCACAAGTCTCGCAAACTCAACTCAAAAGAGTCGTTTCAGCTTGCGAGAGGCCCAACCCAGCCAACCGCCATCTTTCATCAACGAAACCGGTGGCCCGCACGCGTCAGGCTGATTGATGGAAAAAACGATCTCAAATGTTCGAAGGACGTGCCGTACCATTTTTGTCAGATCCCTCGTCCTTTTCATCCCTGTTACGGGGGTTTGGATCATCCGCCGGCGGAGGGCGAGACGGTGTCGCTCCTGCTGACGGAGAGCTTGGGTTCGAGGCTTCTTCCTTTGGTGCCCGACCCTCCACATCGTCAGCATATTGCTGAAGGATCTGCCGTTGCCGCTTCGTCAGGGATCTGAGAGAAGGGGGAGCGTAAAAAAGCTAATCTTCAGCAACACAAAGAAAACAAAGACTCTGCTTCCGCATGTCCTGAACCACGTGCCTTGGGATCGCGATATTAAACGAGACATAGATATCTCCCCTCTCCCCTCCGTGAATAGGCGTGATTCCTCGGCCTTTGAGCACGCATTCTTCGCCGTGTTGCGTTCCGCCAGGCACTCGGACCTCCACATCTCCTTCCAATGTGGGTACTCGAACGCGTCCGCCCAGAAGCGCTTGATGAACCGGTATCTTAACGTCATGGAACAGATTGGTCCCTTGCCGGCGGAACACCTTTGAAGGCGCAACGCTGACTCTAACAAGGAGATCGCCAGGCGCCCCCTTGCCGGACATAGGCCTGTCGCCACTGCCAGGCACTCTTATCATCATGCCTTCTTCCACACCTGGAGTCATAGATAAATAGAAGTTACCCGATATGGTCAGTTAAGGCCTTGACCAAGCATGAAAACGAGGCTGATGCAAAGCACTCGGAGCCCAACGAGAGACAAACACACATACCTGCTGGGATCGTAATGTCCACCGTTTTCTTGGTCTTAACTTTACCCAATCCCGAACAGTCGCCGCACTCGCCGTTCTTTGGGATCGTTGTGCCAGATCCTCGACAAGTGTTGCAAGTCGTGGCCATCTGGAACCCGCTCTGCACCATGAACGTCCTGGTCCCCGTCCCGTTGCACGTCTTGCACACAGTCTTCTTGATCCCGGCCTTCAACCCACTCCCGGTGCAAGTCTTGCAGTCCACAACAGGCATGATGGTGACCGTCCGACTTGTCCCTTTGGCCGCCTCCAAGAACGTTACGTTCGTATGGGTCTCGATGTCGGCACCGCGACTGTCCATCTCCGGCGCCCCTCCAAACGGACTTCGTCCCGTCCTCGTACCACCCCCAAACGCTGACCCGAACAAAGCTTCGAAAATGTCCGCCTGAGATCGTCCGCCAGCAGCTCCAAAGGGACCACCGAAGTCTTGGAATCCCCCAAATCCACCAGCACCGAATGGACCTCGGCCTCCAAAGGCATCTGGATCGAAGCCCTCCTGAGTCGACGCCGCACCATAGCGATCGTACGCTGACCGTTTTTGTGGGTCGCTCAAGATCTGCAAATAAATAAGTTCGAGCGGGATCGAGTGCGGAAAGCTTAATCACTTGCGCCAAAATTGCGGTGAATGAAATTGGAGAGGACGTACGTCATAGGCAGCTTGGATGTCGATAAACTTATCCTTTGCTGAAGGATCCTTGTTGGTGTCTGGATGAAACTTCTTCGCTAACTAACGAGAGGGGAGTGGGCAAAGCGCCGCGGTGTGAGCCATGGAGGGTGTGCTAGGCCAGAATGGATGTCGAGCAGGAAACTCACCCCGAAGTAAGCTTTCTTAATATCAGAAGCAGACGCATCTTTGGCAACTCCAAGGACTTGATACGGATCCTTGGCAGACGCAGCAGTCGAGCTAGAGGCGTGGAAGTGGCGCTGTTCTCATTTTGTGCCGATCGTAATTTCGTTGTGGACCAGGAATTTACATGTCAGCGTGCTGCATGTCCGAGGAGAGACATAGCTCCTCCATGAATAGTCCCAACTGACCTGTTGAGACCCTGCTACCGTCCTCGCAGGTCGACTGACTCTCGAAGGTTGCCGAATAACGCTACTGCTGGCGCTGGTGCAGAGCGACCTCGTCGCGTTATTGGAAAGCTCCTTCCGAGCGCGGAGACATTGGTATTGCGTTGATTGAATTAGACGAGATGAAGATGCCGTAGAGTAAGCAGAAAGTAGAGAGTTAGGTAGCCGTGGTGGCATCCCAGAAATAATGATAAGTTGTGTGCTGTCTAAAGTCTTGAGGTTATGCGAAGTGGAAAAGTTAGGTGCGAGGTGCAGGCACGATTCGAAAAATGCCGAGTCTAACTGGTTCCTCGGACCTCCGTGCTTATGTCCGTTGGAAGGCCCGTGAAAGTGCTCGAAACAACTTCCGCCCGGATATCCGCAATTGGTTATTTTTCTCGTTTGAGATGTGTGTCCTGGAGAAAGAAATATGATATTGGTTCTGAGCGACTGTCTGACCAGTCGTAAGTATTGGCAACCCACCACAAGACCACACATGCAATCAAGCCCAAAAGAAACCCACCACCAGAGAGCGCTCGGCTCCTGTGTATCGCAGTGATGGGATTTCCTTTCCACCGAGTACGGCTTGTCAGGGAGGATAAAGCCTCCCCCAAGTGTCGAAGGCGCTCTCAGTCGAAGAAGAGTGCCATCCGAAGAGCCGTACTTCCTCTGGAGGCTGCATACCGCATTGATTCACACCTTTCTCGGGGACGGGCTGCACTCCCCATGGAAGCGGCATGGAATGACGTGAAGGCTCCTGGATGCTTGCTGCATGCACGTACACAAAGTACTTCTCTCCCAACCCTCTCCCCCCCATGCACGAAGCCTCGGCGGACTCTGCTTCGAAATTTCCTCGGCAGAGGGACTCGGTTCTGGAACTCCGCTCCTCTTCTCTCCCAGAATGAAAGACGAGACTTTCGTTAGTACGTAGCCACAGCTTTCGCGGTCCGGACGCGCGAGACGGCAGCTCTGATGGGATTCTAGGCACACGTCCGAATCTATCGCAAACCACGGCAAACACCCCAAGTTCCCTTTTCTTCGGGCGAACTCTTTTAACGGCCACGTACACCTCAGAGTCTTCTGCTAAATTCTTCCTTCTTCCTCATTTCATCTCTTGCGGCTCCCTCATTCCCCATTCTTGGTAATTATACCAAGAGCCATCCGCCCTCCCGCCATCCGCCGTCGGGGGTTCGGCGGCGGTGATAGCCACATCACGAGAGGTGTTGTCCAGAGAACTAGACAACGCGGCTTTACAGCGAGCCCCTATGGTCGTCGTCATTCGTAGCAGTAACGATCTTGATCGCTGTGTCTCTCGATCACCGCGGTTTCCGCAATATTTGTGCACGCTTCAGGATTAGGCGCGACGCTCTGTTCGCGGGCGCTACTGAAGGCCCCGCCACCCCCGGCATCCCACACTCCTGGAAAGATTGTGGCCCCTTTCAAAGGCCGCGACGGGATCCAGTCGATCTCCCATAGAAGTAGGCCAGTTTTAAGCGTATTCCATGCCGCTTCAAGACTAGTCTGCGGCCGTAGTCTATACCTGGGTGCGGCTCCAAGGAACCTTCAGAATCGGGGGGTGTATCCTGGTGGACTAGGCCACAACCACCACACGGTATCTCACTTGCTAATCTGTTGGCCATGTCCCATGCGAATCCGCACTCACGTCATCCAACCCACATAAAAAAAAGCAGATAATTTGACATAATTCCATCCGCACTTTGAGTCCCTCCTGCAGAGTCTCCACCGACATCGGAAATGAAGCCATCTCTCTCACAGAACATCGAAGCTCAGATAGCAGCATCCCGCTTCGATGTCTTCGCACGGAGAGGTAGGGAATCAAAAGTCGTTATGAAAGCCGGTCAATTAGAATTGAATATACTCCCCGAAATATCTTTGGGAACGAGGAAGGTAAGGTGGCAAGTGCGACACGCCTGCGTACTAGGGACTGTGGGATACGGAGATGGGAGAACGACGGAAAAGTAAAAGAATAGGATTACAGCCCTGCGGGCGGTCTACAACACCACTGTGGGTATTTGGTGTTAAAGGGATTAGGCATCGCTTTCTTCGGAATCCGACACTGCGGCTCGCTTGACGGGGTCTATTTGTAAATCGGTTGGGATTAGTTAGACTATCGGACAACAGAGCACCCCACGGCCCAAAACCGACTTTACGCACCAAAGTAAGGATGGTCTTGCGCTTCCTTGGCCGTCAACCTTTCTTGATGGTCGTACTTCAAAAGCTTGTCCAAAAAGTCGATGGCCTCATTTGAGATGTACCGCTGATTCTCCGACGTGATGAACCGAGTCCAGGGTTTGCGAGCATATCTATGCCGAGGCGAATGCGATCACAGTTGAAGTCACGCTCCACTAATGACGAAGAGCTGGGAGAAGAAAATGTTCACTCACCTCCCGAGGATATCATCGTACTGCGCATCCAATTCAATGTCATACTTCTCAAGGTAGGCGTAGAGCTCGTCGGTACCGAGGACCTTGGTGATTTTCACAAGCTGGTCGTAGTTATCGTGGCCATGGAAGAAGGGTTCTTTGCGGAATATCTGCCAGAAAGTCGGCAGACAAAAGCCACCAGGCAATCAACTCATCTGCCGGTCGAAGCATCGGATTCTGTAAAGGAGAACGATGGACGCACCATACTCGCAAACATGCAGCCTAAGCTCCACATGTCCAGGGAGTAATCGTATTCTTGGAAATCAACCAGAAGCTCCGGACCCTTGAAGTAACGACTTGCGACTCTGACGTTGTATTCCGTTTTGGGATGATAGAATTCCGCAAGACCCCAATCAATAAGCCTCAGCTATAGAAAGCCCGCCAGAGGTCAATTTCGATTTGCTCGGGTGT
>WSUD01000893.1:0-10438 GCA_019633495.1 Tulasnella sp. 427 | reverse complement strand
CCCATGCTTCCCGGCCACAGCGAAAGGCAATGGAATGCACCTTCGAAGAACTGCCCGAACAGGTCGCTGTCGGGCACAGGGCCTTCAACGTTGCGGAGTAACACGACGATCTGGCGTATGGCTTGAAGAAGTGTGCGGAAAAGTAGCCTGCAGTCTAGATAATGTGTCGCATGAGCGATTGAGACCTCTGAGGCAACTGGCATGCGTACCTTTCATGATGTCTTCGCTGCTTTCCACCACATACGAAATACGACCAACGGCCTTCAACTTTTCCATCTCTCCGACTCGCGGCATTGTGTAGGCGTGAGTCTCCGACCCGTCTTCCTGGATAGTTTGTTCCTCCTTCGGCTTGTCCTTGGCCTTTTCTTTCTCCTTTTCCTTGTCCTTCTCCCTCAGACGCGCTTTGACCATCGTCATGAAGTCATCAAACAACATGTAAGTCGCTTGAAGCTTCACGATATAGGACTCGAGTATGCTCATCAGCACGCGACCGTTTTCAGGGGCGGGTAACTTCTGAGGGACTTGATCCTGCAAGGCGGCAAGCACTTTGGTAGACATATTCTGAAGGCCGGGGGAGATGGTAGTGTCGTGGAGGTGGCACGAGTAGCCATGGATGATGCGGAGCAGCTGAGCTGGTGTAAGCTCTGTGCGGCGGAAGTGAACGAGATCGGCGAGAGCGGTGTAGGCGAACGGGCGAAGTTGCTCCTTGGCAGTGATACCAACGCCGACCAGGAGCCTGTCGTCGAGCAATTGATCAATGTAAGGGAAGAACCTGTCGCGGAAGTCAGTTGCAATGATGTGGCGTACGGCCGCGCCCATTTCCTAACAATGTCAACGACTTTAGCAAAACAACCGTAAACCACATCCATGGACGCATACCTTGCGAACGCCCGGCGCCTCCATCGGTATATCTTGCAGTAGTCGAATACATAGCTGAGGTAGGAGGTCTTGATTTTGTTTGACCACTTCCGGTGGGCCGCCCGCATTGGGAGCTCG
Organism: Tulasnella sp. 427; assembly: GCA_019633495.1. Taxonomy (NCBI): domain Eukaryota; kingdom Fungi; phylum Basidiomycota; class Agaricomycetes; order Cantharellales; family Tulasnellaceae; genus Tulasnella; species Tulasnella sp. 427. The sequence continues at coordinate 9,442 of WSUD01000893.1, read as the reverse complement.
AATAATGTACGCGAGGAGCGACATCGACTATGGGAAGGCAAAGACTCAGCGTCACGAAATATGGCCCCTGTTTCCGATAAAATACGCACTTTGACTTGTGCTGTTGTGAATGCGGTGTACAGGGATTTATTCTTGATGGTTGGGGATGTGCCCAGAAGCAAATCACCGCGAGCTGCTGCTTCCTCGCGAGCGCGCCTTTGCGGTTCAGCTTCGACTTGCAAGAACTAAAAGCGAAAGGACGTCAGAGACAACAATATGCCAACAGAGAACAATGACTTGCGTGAAGGATAGGCTCGATGAGTTGAAGATTGTTTTGTCCAAGGATGATAGTCGCGATGGGGCATTCCGCCATAACGCGGAAACTCCTCGTCGCGGGCGCGAGCAAGGTCGCGCTCGAGCCATCGGAGGACTTTGGCGGTGACGCCGCAGAGGCCATCGGAGAAGCTCCAGCGCCGTGAGGTCCTCCTCCAAAGGTTTCCAGGACCAAGCTGTCCATATTCTTGTACATGCCGAGAACGACGTCGACGAAGGACTGCCCGTGAGCCTGCAAGTCCGCCTTGTAAACCCTGAACAAATCCAGACAGAACTTGATCGCGAGACAGGCGTTCTCCTCGTTATCGACGCGCAAGATGTGAATAGCGGCGTCTATCAACTCGGCTGCAGAATTGCGGACTTGCTCGTGCGTCATTGGCATGCGTAACAGGATCTCGAGGTACATATGTCGAAGCTGCTGTTCAGGCGAGTCCTTGACGAAAACAGGCTGGCCGAGCTTGACTAACTGGATGAGAGGCGGTAGGAGAGTGGTCATAAACATGTTGATGTCGGTCGCGGTGTAGGAATCGACCGCATCTCGAAGGGCGGTCGCGATCTGGATTTTATGGGCATGGTCTGGAATCGAAGGCGACAGCGGTAAGAATCCAAAGCCTGACGAGCAGAGCGACCAAGACACAGCGAGTACTGACCTGCGTGTGGGTCTTTGAGCCTTCTCGCATCGGCCGCAAAGTCCCTGGACGACGAGGGGAAGTCGGCCATGGGGGGTGTGTCAGTGGTTAAAGAAAGTTCCAAGCTCCTGGAAGGACTCTCTGGATCCCGGAGTGCTTATGTCATGCATATGTTTGCTGTTCTACTGTTTGTCCGCGCTCCTGGATCACTCTCCATGCGCCCGACAGCTCGAATACTTGCTGGAAGCTCGGCTTCAACGTTCAAGGGGAGGGTGGCTTCAATCCTGCTCGATCCGGCAGATCCAATCACTGCTCCTCGATTATCTGGCCCTTCGAGGAAGAAGCCCTGGGAGCTCTCGTCCAGCGACACCCAGAAATGGAATACACCCTTCCGTGAGCATTTGACTACGCGTTTGACCACTCTTGAGGCTTACGAGCAACTATCAACAGTCCGAATGCTGGCTTCTCCTTTGCGGAGAACTGTCGGCAGCGACCAATATATGCCAAGCGGTACGCACAAAGAGCCTCTCTGTCACGCCTCTATTCAACGTCGCGCTCTTAGATTTTCTAATTAGATTGGGCGTCGTTCACCAATCTCCATCAACCAGTGATACTTTACCTCAAGGAAAGCAACGTCAATCGTCGAACCTGTACATCCTACCAGACGGACTTCTGCACCCTCAATTTGAAACCAAGCGAAATAACCGTGGATCGTACGTTCCATGTTGGCGTTCCGCTTTTGAAATGGCCCTAAAGAAAGGTAAGTTTGTTTCTCTGCTTAAAATTTATCTTGGAGGAGTTGAATTCCTTCCAATTCTTAGGACAGCTGAAGCGGATTCACCACACGGCCAAGCTTCACCCTCTTCTTGCTCACCAAATATCCCACCAGCTTCGAACTCGTGTCCTGCAGGAGCTGGTACTTCTTCACAAACGTCTTCAGACATTACACCGTCAACGCCGGTTGAAGTCTTCCCCAAACATCCTTCGGAATCTCACCGCACAAGAGTGGGCGGGCCTCCACGCTTCCTCATTCTCAAGCGAACCTCAACCTTCACCCTCTCAAAACCCTCTTGCTGTTATTGGATGCCCGCAAGTTCCAGCTTCAGAGCCCGTGTCGGACGACCAACTTGCATCCCTTCCCATCCAAGTCGATTATCCACCTGCGGACGCGGACCTACCTCCTTTCGAGCTAATACGGAGCGATCCGTCTCACTCGTCCGAGCCGACACTTCCCTTGTATTATGGGCTCAGGATATTCAGGCTATCGGCGGAGCAGACACGACTACGCTCAGCCCTTGACCGCATCGTCGAACTCAACCGATTCCCACTTTCCCGCAACCCGAGCAGCGTCCGACCGGAAGAACAGAATGATTTAAGTGACGCATATCTGCTACAGAGCCCAGAAGACGGTGTGGATATCGACGCCGTTCCGTTAGCAATCTCCCTTTGGAGGCTCAGGTTATGGGAAGGCGGCGACTGGCGGGCTGCAGTAGAGCAAGACTCGAACCCCACAGCAGAGCAGTAAAAGGTCCGTCCATCCCATGCAATGCGCAACATGGAAAAATAACGATCATTGATGATACGATATCTTATAGATAGGAACTGCCTCCGCTCTTGCCTCCTTGGTCGACACGGAACCCTTCAAAGGTTTGCCTCCCAGAACTGGGGCAGTTGATCGCCTGGGATGAACGGTTGCTCCACACGCTCCTCTGCGATAACTCACATGCGAATCACGCCTCTTGAAGAACCATCTCGAGACTTGGCCAGTGCAATCGCTGGGAGGGAAGACGGTCAATAAGCCGCTAAACCTCCCCAGCACTGGTTGCGACCTACTATTCTTCACGAATTCGATCATCTCCTCTTTGCCCTATCCTTCTTTATACGTAGCATCTCAGTAATTGTACACATACGTGGACCCGGACCCTAATATATCGTTATTCGCCTGGAGCATCTATCACCGGCCGAGAGTGTATCCTTGTAATTCCAGGCTGCAGAGTTTCTGGAAGAGCGTCGCCGCAGTATGAACCGGGGCGGCGATTGATGATGAATAAGTACTGGCCGAGTTAGTGACTCAAATACATTTCGAAATTTCAAGGTTGACCATACGAGTCGTCGGTTCTTGCCTCCGGATCCTCTGCTGTCAATCTGCCAGGGAGTGCCAAAAGCCAACACGTGTTTATCCACCACTCGGTTTAAAGGCCAAGCCTTCTTCTCTCACCACCAGTTATCATCGTTCATCAAACCAGCCTATCAGACTGCAATGAACGAATACTCTCCTCAGCAAATAACGCCAGAATACGGTGTGGATGATCCCATTGCTCATCTGCGACTCCCCCAATTGGCACAGATAAGCGACTTCTGGAAGCGTTACGACCGACTAGCAGACATACACGACCGAAAATTGACCTCGAATCTCAATGGAAACTTGGATGTACTCCTGATCTTCGTAAGCACCACTGGCGTGTTTGTACCGATCTGTCGCATTGAGTCAATATGGTATCTGCAGGCAGCTCTGCTCTCGGCCATTAACACCACCTTCATCTCAATTACGATGCCGGATCTCTCGCCCGATCCTTCGGAACAAACTAACAACCTTTTACGCCTCATTGTTACCAGGGCGGACAATACCACGCTCACACCTACTGACCTATCCCCGCCATTTTCTCCTGACTCGAACGCTATCATTGTCAATTGCTTGCTGTACGCAAGCTTGAGCTGCAGCTTGCTGGCGGCCGTCGGTGCCATGATGGCCAAGGAATGGTTACAAAGCTTCGACAGAAGTGGTCAAACCGGTCCAGTAGAGGAGCAGTAGTCTCAGGGTTCAGACTGCCTGTCCTCCCAATTTGGGAGCGGTCGGCCAGGCAGTCTGAGACAAAGTCAACAGATAAGAGGGGGTCTGCACGAACCCACCTGAAACGCGAGCTCGCCTCTCCAAAAGCGTTCGGCATCTCGGCGCGAAGGTGTGTGTGCCTGAATTCGGTGGACAATGTTCGGTTTGGAGTTCCGGGGTCTCATTCTACTCTCAGAAGGTTAAGCTAGGCTTGATAGCACAGGCATTGTACCTTCACCCAATCATACTATATGCAATGAGCCGCAGGAGATCACTCCGAACGCTTCACACCGAGCTGGATCCGAACTCTTCCGATTCGGAATCAGCAGTCTTTACACGAAGCGCTCTGGTCATTTTGTTTGTTACAGTGTTTTTACTACAGGACCCCGAATACTCGTCCACTGAATTCAGGCACACACCCCTCGCGCCGAGATGCCGAACGCTTTTGGAGAGGCGAGCTCGCGTTTCAGGTGGGTTCGTGCAGACCCCCCTCTTATCTGTTGACTTTGTCTCAGACTGCCTGGCCGACCGCTCCCAAATTGGGAGGACAGGCAGTCTGAACCCTGAGACTAGAGGAGCAGGGCCGATTCAGGCAACGCAAATTCATGGGGATAGAGCAATGGCATCTAGAAGCGGTGGTTAAGTTCCTCCCCAACCTCCTCCTTTTGTCCGTAATCCTCTTCTTTATAGGCATCGGTGTCTTCCTCTTCCCCATCAACACCATCGTAGCGAGCACCGTAATTGCATTTTCGGGTTTAGGGCTCGTCTTCTCTAGCATGACAATCGTTGCTGGAGCGATCTACCCAATGTGTCCCTATCAATCTGCGGCAGCAACCGCTCTTCGTCGTGCCGGTAGGACGCTCCTAGCAATCGAGAGGACAGTCTCACGCCCGACATCCCATCTGATGAATAAGACTAGGACACTTTTATGGAAGGGGTTTGAAATGACCCATCATATCTGGGTGCAGTCGATCCGGCTCGTACGCGTCTCTTCAAACGACCAAGGGACCAGTGAGCCCTTGGGACGCCTGAGAAGACCAGGTTTTCATACCATCTTCGCAATGTCTGGAGAAGACGAAGAGGATCAGTCGAATACAAGCCAGCAGAGTCTCTCCACACAACAAGAGGCGCGGTTCTTAGGCTCGGAGTACCTCGGGAACGTACGACAGTTCTCCATGGCTGCTTTAGGAAGTGCATTTCCAATTCTTCTCGCTGAAAGCTCGACAAAAGAGGAGAGCGAACAGGTGGTCACTGCAGAAGCCGCTTGCTGGCTTCTCGCAACAACCTCGAATCTAGGAGATCAAGTTGCTACCGCCAATTTCATTCTCACCGTTCCAAGAGACGCGTGGACCTTGGCACTTCAGGACTCCGATGAGGTTTGGTCACGGCTCGCATCACTGACGCTTCAAGCAGTCGAAGTCTGGCGTTCCCAAGCAAGCGACAGAAATCAAGAGTTAGCGGAAACATTTGGACAAGCGCTCTGCCATTCATCCATTGTTCTCGAAAAAAGGAGTATAGCAGAAAGCTTGCGGAGCCCGGATATTGGAGCACCTTTGTCACGGTCGACCCTAGGCGAGACGTTCTTGCGAGCACTCAAACTAGCTGTCGCTGCATATCCAACTTCCGACCCTGAGGACGAAGAGTCCATCTTTCACATCGCATTTCTTTCCTCTTTGCTCCTAGTAGGCCGGGCCCCGGCCTTTCAGAAATACAACTGTGTGACAGTATCAAAGTTACTGTCGACACGGAAAAATCCCCAAATTGCAGATACCGTGTTGAGTTTATGGGCCCTCGCGATCGCTTATAACAGTTCAAGCTATTGGTCTGAGTATCCGGGACTTACTCTCGAGAAGATGGTAAAAATTGGAGAAAAGAAGTAGGTTTTGTGGTTTCGTGACTGTAAGCATCGCCATAGCTAATACCCGCGATTTTGGAGGACTCGCCTTGGAAACCCCTTATCTGATGCCATCTATTGGAGTAACCGAGGACTCAACAAGCTTCACAAGGATCCGCAATCACAGGCCTGGATTGTCCAGGCTTACACCGTTTGCCTCAGACGAGCCAGGGAGATATCCCTTCACTCCACGCGAGAGGACCTGGAAAAGACGGCAATCGGCGCGAGGTTTTTATCGACTGGATTCCTCGAACCATTAGTCGCTTCCGACCCAGGAGACGGTGGTCGACCCGATCTGCTTAAGCTCTGTAGGGAGGCACTGCTTGGGCTGCGTGTCTACATTGAGGACAACTCTAGACCCGACGGGCTCTCGATCGCCACAGCCCCATTGCCCGAGACAACACAGCTTCTGGACGGCTCCTTGATTAATGCAGTCACTGACATGATCATCGGAGATCGTGAGTTCCTGGGTCATTGGATGGAATGGTTGAAGACGCACATACCGCGCCTTATAAGAGAGCTAATGTGGGTCTGGAAGTCAGCGTTCGCCATTCAGGCCTATCAACTCGACACGTACGAGATCTTCTCTTCCAGCTGTCGGCTTTGGTCCCCTTTAGCGAGAGAAGCCGCGTACTCGCTCTTTGGGGAATATGAAGAATGGGAAAATCCGACGCCGCTCAAATTCACCGACTTGGACAGAATTTTGGAGTGCATCAAACTGATCAAGGAAGATCGAGAAAGCTCTGAATTCATCTGTCGCGGTGCCGATATCGGAATCACTTCTCTCTACGCGTACGCGGGTCAAGAAGTTGACTGGGAGTACAGGCTCTATGATTTCAGGGAGCGGAACACATTGTGCTGTCGGTCGACTTACATAGAGAATGTTTTGCTTTAAGAGGACGTAGAATGCTACATATTATACATTGTTAAGCAGATCGATGTATTGGAGCTTTCCGGTATCGAAAGTGGATCGAGATATAGAATCATCACTGCACGACTGGGAGACCATAGAGCACTCTGTCATGGAATGAACGGCTGTATTTACTCAAACAACGGAGCGGCATACTGCAGAATAGCTATAGACAGGTCGCGATCATCATAGCGGGTGTCCCAGCTTACATACAGCTAACGCGAATTTTGGGTTTCCTAAAACGAGTCAGCTTGGAGTAACACTTAAGGGGAGGACACCAGCTGAGCGGGAGCACTGGCTACAACAGACCAGCTGGTAAACGGCCCGTCCGTCCCATGCAATGTGCAACATGAAAAATATGATCATTGACGTTGCAATACATTATACCTCTACTTCGATAGGCACTGCCTCCGCTCTTGCCTCCTTGGTCGACACGGAACCCTTCAGCGGTTTGCCCTCCCAGGACTGGGGCAGTTGATAGCCTGGGATCAACGGTCGCTCCACACCCTCCTCTGTGATGACGCACATGCGGATCACACCTCCCGAGGAACCGTCTCGAGACATGGCCAGCGCAAGCGCTGGGAGGGGAGGTGGTCAGAAGGCCGCTGAAACTCACTAGCACTGGATGCGACCTACTATTCTTCACGAATTCGACCGTCTCTTCTTTGCCCCATCCTTCTTTATACGCAGCATCTCAGTAATTGTACACGTGTGTGGACTCCGATCCTAATATATCGTTATTCGCCTTGAGCATATGTCACCGGCCGAGAGGGTCCTTGTTGTTCTGGCAGCAGAGATTCTGGAAGAGCGTCGGGTATGAACGGCGGCGGCAATTGAGTATGGATAGCTACTGGTCGATTCAGTGACTCAACTAAATTTCGAAATTTCGAGATTGATGATACGAGTCGTCGGCTCTTGTCTCCTCTGCTGTCAATCTGCAAGGGGTGCCAAAAGCCAACATGTGTTTATCCATCACCCGGCTGAGAAGCCAGCCTTCTTCTCTCACCAGACGGACCGGACCGTGAAACTCGCTCTAGCTGCCCGCGGTCGCGAACCACTAGGGAGTCTCTCCCAGGGCTCCGACTTGTCGCGTTCGCATCGGAAGATGACGGAGCGCGAAGCACTAGTTACACAAGGCGAGCTTGGTGATGTTCTGCCCCGGATGTGTGAGAAACCACGCTGCGTGTTCAGTGCGTGTTTGGCTAAGCAAAATATGCGTGACTTTACTTGAACATGATTGGGATTTCCGCGTAACATGTTTAGTTTCCCCCGCGTGTCCTTGAGTGAATTCCTTGCGTGCTCGCTGTCAGCACATGCGCTCAGCTTTACTCAGACACTTCCGCGACACGCTGCATGCCCCGAACATGTCCCTTTTATGTCACGCGCATGTAATTCAGGAGGACATCGGTCATGTAACTCAGCGTAGCATCAGCAGAATATGTGACAGATCACGTAATTTGGGGGATGTCACGTACGTGTCCCCAAGATACTGTACTATTTCGTTAATACCGGCGGTCCCATGTCCCGACCCCCCAGCCGGTCCGGTAGGGGAAAAAATGTCCCGGGTCCCCGGGGGTCAAGCCGGTCGGGACAAGTGTCCCCGCCGGTAACCAGGAAAAAATCTCCGGAAGGCGTTTTATGGCGTAGAAGCTGTATAGTATATCAGGGAAGACGGCTGGAGACAGCGACGTACCTTAAAAGAGATAAACCAAGCCAAATTCCTTAAAACTCGCTCGCCAATATGTACACGTCCACGACTCGTCCTCCGATTCCGGACCGGGCTCAAAGTCGCTTGAATCTTTGTCTGATCTCTGCGCAGCGCTAGGCAGAAACTGCGGTGCTTGGCTGGGTACAGCGGCTCAAACGGTTCTGGCCCCCATCTCCGCATCCGGCCCCGTCCTAGATGCTGGCCGAATTTCATGCTCCGACTCACAATTGTCTCCCTCTGACCCAGAAGCTTTGCTTCTTCTGTCATCTCCATTTTAGTCCTGGTTACTGCCTCATTCGATCCATTTGCTCGATGCGATCACTGCGGGCTGGGTTCTTAATGAAGGCGAGCTAGAATAAGCACGAAACCCTGCATATTCAAACCGCCTCTATAGCCGATGCTTACTATTGTATGATTAGACTCTCGGATTAAACTTCAATATCAGTGTAACATAGCAGACTCAGAGGCCTCAAACCAAATACCAAGAGCTGTGCCTGAAAACACAGAATCCAAAGCGATGATGTTGCCGAATCTCCGTAAACTCGCCCATAAAGGTGAAAAGAGGTTCATTTGGGCTGAGAAGAATGAAGCCGGTATGGCGCCTCAGCCTTTTGGGCTCAAGAAACAGCCCTCTAAGGCAACTCTCGCCCCGCGCGCCGGTAGGGTGTTTAGTTGCGCCGGTACGCCAGAAAGGTGTCCCCCGTCCCGAGGGGTCGCGCCGGTAAGGAAAGTGTCCCGGTGTCCCACGTGCGCCGGTATTAACGAAATAGTACACCAAACCGCGGTTTCCGCATGTCACGAGTAGATTGAGAAGTTGAAAAAAAAAAAACTGACCAGTATCCCTAATGCAACATGACTATTACACGCACGTGAAATAAAAAGGACATGTTCGGGGCATGCAGCGTGTCGCGGAAGTCTCTGAGTAAAGCTGCGCGCCTGTACCGACAGCGAGCACGCAGGGAATTCACTCAAGGACACGCACGAGAAACTGAACATGTCACGCAGAAATCCCAATAATGTTCAAGTAAAGTCACGCATATTTTGCTTAGCCAAACACGCACTGAGCACGCAGCGTGGTTTCACACACATCCGGGGCATGTTCTGGTCTAGAACACTACCAAGCTCCCCTTCTGTAAAGCTTCATCCTATCTTTGACTAG
>WSUD01000892.1:0-10439 GCA_019633495.1 Tulasnella sp. 427 | reverse complement strand
ATGAGGACGACGACGAAAGGGAGTATCTAAGAGAGACAGAGAGAGGTGAAGGGGGAGGGGGGATGAGAGATGGCCATTTTTTTGCGACGGTGGTGGCTGGTTTTATGTGTTCTGGAATGGCAGGTGACTAGGGTCCGACGGGGATCGCTCGCTCTCGACCCACCAGAACAACGTTTCCCCGGTCACGGCAGTTGCTGTTACCCTGAATCACATTGCTACTTGGATTTTGCACTTCTTTTGCAAACTACGTGCATCTCAGTGGCCAATTGCGGCAAGCTAGAAACCAAGGACTTGGATACCCGAGCCGGCCCATTTCGGATCCTCCGAACAGCCCGTCTTGCTTTTCGCCCCCCTTCCCCTGCGGCCGACAGCATTCACGACCAGTCGAGTAAGATGACGAACATGCAGCACATGGATTCAAAGACATTATCATATGCTCTCACAAGTAAAGTCTACTCTTATCGGCCTTTGATGGACAGCGTTGGGGGGCTTTCGAACGGAGCCACTCTTTTCTGGTTTCGAGCCGCAAATGGGGCAATGGACACTTATCGCCCTTTCTTGCCTTTCTTTCCACCACCCCCACGCGCAGACGTAGACCCAGATCCACCGGTCGGTCCACTCGACGTCGCTCGCTCTTTCTCTGCGGGTAAAGCGAGCCCTTGCGTCGCACCAACTCCCATTCCTTCTTTTTTCCGTCCCTTCTTACCCCCGCGTCCTCCTCCTCCATGTACGGTCGTTCGCTCGCGTTTCTTCAACCATCTTTCCGGATCGGGCATCGGCGTCACTCCCAAAATAACATGCTTGGGAAGTCGAGATGCCCTAGGCGGTTTAGGTGCGCCTGGGGTAGGCTCGGCTGTCGCCGCCGATTTCGATTGCTCGAGGGCGTTCGATAACGACGACGTCACGCCAGTGCCAGGGAGAGGCGGGGCTCCAGCGTCTTCCAGCGCACCGACGGAGATATCCAGCGAGTTCAACGCCGCGAGGTACCCGCTGCTAAGGAAATCCAAGTGCGCTTGGGTCGCGTTCAGGTTCGTAAGGAGATCAGGATGCTCTTCGGTTTCCTAGAGATTAAGAGACCCCCGCCCCACGCGAGAAATCCCAAGTGAAACAGTGGAGACGAACGGTAGAATATTTTGTGTGGCGGGGAGGTTGAATTGGACGTTGCCAAAAGAATGCAAAACGGTTAGGGATCAAGCGAACCACGCGAGACACAGGTTAATGGTATAAGCGAACTAACCTCGGCGATTGTATCCAGGAGCTCGTCGTAGATCTCTCGCGCGCCTTCATAGTCAGTCTGGCGGTATTTCTGTTCGGGAGTTCACCATAGGGTCAGAATACACTCTTTTGAAAGGCCGGATGCGATGTGCGGGGTCTGACTGACAATCTGGGCCTCCAGGTTGGACAAGGCCCTAGGCTCGTATTCGCCGGTCTCGCGAGCACGCTTGACCATCTCTGTAGCTTCCTCTTCCTTCTGCAATCGATACAGCAAGTACGCTTGTTCGAACAAATGAGACGAGTCTGATGGTCCCGGGAGCTCCTTGATCAACTCCAGCGCCGCTTCATACTGGTCGGTCTGAATTAGAAGGAAGAGCTTGCTGTCCAGAGCGTCCTTGTCGTCCGGGACTAATCTCAAGACTAAGAAGGAAAGCGCATCAATATTTCTACGCTGAGATTTCTTCACGGTATGGATTATTTCCCATACTTTTGTTACAAGTCTTGATGGCATTTTTAAAATGCCCACCGTCAATCTGAGCACCGAGCGAGTTGAAGTGCCTCTTCAGCTGCTCTTCCACGGGCTTTGGCGGCTTCGGTTCAGCCTTTCGACGAGGTGCCGACGCTCCCGGGGTCGCCGCCGCCGCTGAGGGTTTCTTGGGTGGCATATATCGCAATTGCGGCTAGAGGGTCAACGGAAGGTGACCGCGTCGTGCGAAGGAGCGGAGACTCGACTCGACCACACAGGCGCCAAAGCGAAAGAAGGTGGAGAAAGAATGACTACACCCTCAAGCAGCTCACAAGCGACGAAAGACGTTCCAGCTCAAGCATCAGCTGCGGTGCTTGCGCAATCGGAACCTATTCCCGACGATGCTGTGTCCGTGCAAGGCCCGAACTTCGACGAACCTCTAGGATTGCAAGAGCTGTTGACTAGCTATGAGAGGATAGGCTTCCAAGCGACAAGCTTTGGTAAAGCAATCGATATCGTAAATAAAATGGTAAGTTGTTTATTTCTACTTTAAGAAGCGTGAATAACATCGGAAAATGGGTATGTCCAGCGAAAATGGCGTCTCTGCGACGAACCTCTCGCCCCAGCCGAATCACCCGAACTCACAGACCCCAACGTCCGCGCAAACACTCGCTGCACGATCATGCTCGGCTACACATCCAACTTAATTTCTTCGGGACTTCGCGAAGTGATATTGCACCTGGTAAAACACAAGCACGTTTCCGCCATCGTCACGACCGCAGGAGGTATCGAAGAGGATTTCATCAAATGCCTCAGAAAGACGTACCTCGGGGACTTCACCCTCGACGGAGCCGACTTGAGGAAGAAAGGCATGAACCGGATCGGGAACCTCGTCGTGCCCAACGACAATTACTGCGCGTTCGAAGATTGGGTGACTCCTATATTGGATAAGATGCTGGCGGAGCAGCCGAAGCGGTTGAGGGAAGGAGGCGAGGGACCGTGGTCGCCGAGCGAAGTGATCAAGAGGCTCGGAAAGGAGATCAATAACGAGGAATCGGTGTATTATTGGGCGTACAAAGTGCGAGTGGGCCCGTTCGCTCGGTCATTTCTTCGCTGACTTCCCCCCCTCCCCTTGGTTGACCAGAACGACATCCCCGTCTTCTGTCCCGCACTGACCGACGGCTCCCTTGGAGATATGATCTTCTTCCACTCCTACCGTAACCCTGGGTTGATCATCGACATTGTTCGGGACATCCGATCGCTCAACGCGTTGGCGATGAAAGCGAGGAAAGCCGGGATGATCATCCTTGGGGGTGGGGTTTGCAAACACCAAATCGCCAACGCAATGCTAATGGTAAGCATCCTCTTTCTCCCCCAACGCAGCTTGAGGATTTGTTGAGGATGTGTACTTTGGAAACCCCAGCGAAATGGAGCGGATTACTCCGTTTACATCGTACGTCGTTTTGGTTGGGGATTGAACATGTCCGTGGTTTTTGTTAAAGCTAATTTCATGTCCTTCAGAATACTGGGCAGGAATTTGATGGGTCGGACTCCGGAGCTCGTCCAGATGAGGCCGTTTCGTGGGGTAAAATCCGGGCGGGAGCAGAGAGCGTCAAGGTAGGCTTAGGATGACGTTGTTCGCCTTTCTCAACATGTTGAAATGTCCATTTTGAGATTAGGTATACGCCGATGCAACGCTGGTATTCCCACTACTCGTGGCAGCAACGTTTGCCAGGGATCGGGAATTGCAGAAAGCCGGTCCTTGAAGGCAGCACGGTCGAAAATTCAATGATTTATGCATGTAAATTGAGTTTTCATTAATTTGTACACTACATAGAAGGGTAATGTCAGCCCCGTATCTGTCTCAGACGCCGTGAAGCTAAGGCTTCTGAGTCAAAAGAAGGGCGTGCGTAGGGTATAGGTCGTGTCCTCTTTACAGACGAGGAGCTTCTGTTCGCATGCATGGAGAAGAGCAAGGAACGAGAAAGCTAAGACCATGAATGTAGCTCACTCACTAAATAGCAAATTAGGACTTTTATTGAGGAGCCTCGTTTACTGCTTTTCCTATAGCGTCAACGCGCTTGGTGAGGGATTTCCACCGGGCGTTCCCAGCAACGATGAGGGCGGCAGGGTCGTTGGCCACCTCTGGCGACACGTTCAGCCTAAGGAACGGATTACAGAGAGCCTGGTGATAGGCAAGATGGAGAGCTTTGAAGAGCTGCGAACCGCAAGGCCGTTAGTCTCGGTTGGAGAGAATACGCTGAACGGATTCGAACCGTGGCGATCTCCTGATCCTTTATCAACGCGTCTGTCAAAGCAAGGGCGATGACAATCTTGATTTTCGACGGCGCTATCCACCCGTACACCGCGAGGTCTTCCATGGAGTATAGGTGGCCCAGATAGCATTCTCCAAGTTTCGAAGCAGAGGCGACTAGAGCACCCATCGCGTTCAGGACCAGCAGCCGATCGAGTTGCGACAAATTGGCGGACCTCGTTCTTCGATCACGTCCAGGGAAGTATGCGCTATGTAATGGTACTTGAGGTCATCCTGCGTGTTGGGCACGAACGTCCTAACGAGGATCGGGCTCTGTGTGGCTGAGATGTACGCGACGGCGTTGAGGCGGGTTGGACGGGAGGACATGGTTGTCACAAAGCTTGAAATTACGAACTCGACTGAAGGAAGGGGCCACGTCTCTTCCCAGCGAAATAACTCTCCATTACCCACCCCTCGACCAAAAATAAGCCTGGGAGCACCCTTAGAGCATCCGTTCACAAGGCCATGGACCGTGACAAGAAGAGGTCCTCACTATCTTCGGGGAATCCCAACGGCGATATCAGTCTCTCCACCATGGTCTCCTCGTACCTCCCCCACTACGCTGCAAACGGCTCCGCAGCAGCAGCGACATCACGGACACGACCGTCAACGCCCCCAGCATCGACCTATTTTACGACTTATGCGGAAGACCCCAATCAAGAGCCTATTCCAACGCCTGGAGCGCAGACCCATTTTGCTTTCAGCTCGACGCTGGTCCGCAGGGCTCCGGACAGCCCAATCCTAGGAAAGGGCAACTTTCACCCTCTTTCACCGGTAGAAGGCTTGGTGGACAGAGTTTTGGGCAAAGAGCGAGAGCTAGGGATTGAGGATGGACGAGCACGGCCTCCAGCACCACCGGCGTCCAAGGAAGTCACTTCGAGCTCGAAATTCGCCCACACGACGATAGAAGTGCGTTTCCCTCTATTTTGAGCTCACATTACTCTATCTGAACTACTCTTAACTTTAGCAAACAGTATCTTATTTCCGCACTTCATCAACTGCTGGTCTTGCGTCCAGCGACATTCCAGCTTTACGCGCGCACCATGGTTACAACGAATTCACCGTCAGCTCTCCAGAACCGGCATACATTAAATTCGCAAAAAATATATACGAATCGCCTTTAATTCTCCTCTTGTTTGCAAGCGCTTTCGTCAGCGCTGTAATGGGCAATATCGACGACGCTGTCAGCATAACTATTGCCATTTTGATCGTCCTCACCGGTTAGCTCACCAATTCACTAGTATCCGACGAGCACTGACGAATCCTCCCCGTTAGTCGGCTTTGTGCAGGAATCTCGATCAGAAAAGTCGTTGGAATCGTTAAACAAATTAGTACCCCATCATTGTCACATCATCCGCGATGGTCAACAGTACCACTTACTTGCGAACGAGCTGGTACCCGGTGATGTCGTCAAGTTCTCAGTCGGTGATCGAGTGCCCGCGGACATTCGTCTCGTCTCTGCCATCGACTTGGAAATTGACGAGAGCAACCTTACGGGAGAAACTAAGCCGGCACGGAAAAGTACAGAACCAGTTCCAGGCAGCGGTGATGTGATGGGCTTGACTTCGGTTCCAGTTGGTCCAAGTGAAAGGACCTGCATCGCCTTCATGGGGACTTTGGTTCGAAGTGGTGCGTTTATACCTCTGCTACCTCTCGGCACGGGCTAACCTCCTGGTCCTCAGGCAGAGGCTCTGGGGTTGTCGTCGGAACGGGCAAAGATACCGAATTTGGAATCATTTTCGATATGATGCAAGACGTGCGTCTTTCCTCTCATCAAAAACCTCTCTCGGATGAAGCTTACCCCGACGTTTAGGTCTCGGATAAAAGAACGCCCCTGCAACTCAGTATGGACGAGCTCGCGAAGCAACTTAGCATACTTTCGTTCGGTATCATCGGCGTTATCTGCTTGATTGGAGTTTGGCAACAACGTGGCTGGCTTGAGATGTTCACTATAGGCGGTGAGTAGATGCGCTTCAGCTGACAATAAGGGATGAAAGTCTTACTTTTCGTCTTGTAGTGTCATTGGCCGTAGCGGCTATTCCGGAAGGTCTCCCGATCGTCACCACTGTCACTTTGGCCCTTGGAGTTCTCCGAATGGCCAAGCGGAAGGCAATTGTAAAGAAACTGCCGTCTGTAGAGGCTCTCGGCTCTGTCAACGTGATTTGCTCCGACAAAACTGGAACCCTTACCAAGAACGAGCAGACTGTCACTGAGGCGTACATTGTGGACGAGACTACCGCCGTTGAAGGGCTTCGTTCTCCCCCTTCGAACCCAAGTGCGGCTCTCATCAAGACCTTGCAAATCGGCAACATTTGTAATCATGCCTTCAAGAACGAAGAGGGTGTGACTGTCGGTCAAGCGACGGATGTGGCTTTACTGAACGTCCTGGATGTGTTCGGCTTGCCCGACCAGCGATCGGTAAGCTACGCTTTGGGCTTATGAAGTTAAGCCAGCTCACTCACAATGTCTTCATAGTCATTCGAATTTAGAGGAGAACGGCCCTTCAGCTCGGAGACCAAATCCATGGCTGTTAGCGGAATTCACAAAACAGGCTCCGATCGCCGTGAGGTGTATTACATGAAGGGTTCCATCGAGGCCGTCCTTCAACGATGCAAATTCTACTTTGTGTCCGAAGAGTCGACCCCCGGTCTAGACGCTTCGACGAGAGCGGTCATCCTCAAGAGGGCCGAGGAGGTTGCGTCACGCGGCCTTCGAGTGGTAGCATCGGCATACGGTTTCGGTTCAGTCGACTCCATCGACGGACAGTCTGGCGCACCTCCCACATCCACCCCTAACTTGGTGTTCACTGGCTTCCAGGCCATGATGGATCCTCCCCGGAAAGGTGTTGCCGATGCAGTTTCCTTGCTGCAGTCCGGTGGAGTTCAAGTCATCATGATCACGGGCGACGCCGAGCAGACCGCTCTTTCGATTGCACGCCAGCTCGGTCTCCGAGTGCAAGCTGGAACCGGAAGCTGTCTCACGGGCGCGATGATTGACCAGATGTCGGAACGACAGCTCCAGGAACGCGTTGGTAGCGTCACCGTCTTCGCTCGAACGACCCCGAAGCACAAGATGGCCATCATCTCCGCGTTCCAAAGTCGCGGAGCTGTAGTCGCCATGACGGGAGACGGTGTCAACGACGCTCCGGCGCTCAAAATGGCCGACATTGGTATTTCGATGGGCAAAGGCGGAACGGACGTCGCCAAGGAGGCTGCGGACGTCATTCTCGTGGACGATAACTTTGGGACGATCCTTTCGGCTGTGGAGGAGGGCAAGTCGATCTTCCACAACATCCAGAACTTCCTTGCTTTCCAGCTCAGTACGGCAATCGCGGCACTGTCGCTCATTACCCTCAGCACTTTATTCCACTTGGCAAACCCGTTGAATGCAATGCAGATCCTTTTCATTAACATTCTCATGGATGGTAAGTCTCGCTACCACTTTTAAGCGGGGTGCGGGGAGGCTGCGTGCTGACCGCTACTTCTTTTGTTAGGCCCTCCAAGTCAATCGCTTGGTGTAGATCCTGCTGACCGATCTGTTATGAATCGACCACCACGGAAGAAGGATGCTCCAATCATCAACCGTCGACTGATTACTCGGGTTTTGTTCTCGGCCGCTATGATTGTCTTGGGCGTGTCGTTCATCTATATGTACGAATTGAGCGATGGTTCCATGTCTAGAAGGGACCAGACGATGGTGAGTTATTCCTGGATGGTTGCTCCCAAATCCACGGCTAATTATATCGTGTGTAGACTTTTACGACCTTCGTCTTCCTCGACTTGGTCTCTGCCATCCAAAACCGCGGGCTAGCCTGTGGCATCGGTCAAAACCGGATCCTCTTAACCACCGTCTCGGTCTCTCTCATGGTGCAACTCGGCTTAATCTACCTGCCGTTCATGCAGGCCGTATTCCAAACCGAATCGCTCAGTCTCCGTGACTTGTTCACGGTCATCTGCCTAGCTGGAACCTCGTTCTCGCTGCATGAGGCCCGACGGACGTACGAGCGCAAATTAGAGTCCTCGGCCGATTATTCCAGGATGGGAGACTACGTGTAGAACGAGACTTTGATGTATCTTTATATCCCTGGTGATACACTTCGACTTTTGCGCTGGGTTTTCCTAGTGTCTTTAGTAGTAATACAGCGCAGAGCCCATTGTCCCGAAAGATGTATTCCCGCGCTGTTGTACAGAGAACAGCGTGATTATAATTCTACATACAGCCCTTTAGATTCCCTTCCAATGGATCACGAAACCTCGAGTATTTAAAGCTTCGATTTCGGCACCCGGGTCCTGTCCTTCTTTTTCTCCCATGCTTTCTTCATCACCTTTCTCAGTGCCCTTTTGTCGGTCTTCCCAGCCGCATTGCGAGGGAGTTCGTCGACCTCCAGTATCATGACAGGACGGGCGAATGAAGGTAAACTAGCAGTCGAGCATGGTTATTAACAGGGTCGCGAGACGGGGTTAACTCGCGAGCGTACCGGTCTTTCGCTGCCTCGAGGAGTTGGGCTTCGTCGACGGTCTTTTTAAACGTGTCCTTTAGGACCACGGCTAGTGCTACGAGCTCTCCAAGCTTCCTATCGGGTACACCGACGGCTGCGCAGTCGTGCACTCGCTCGTCCGTGTAGAACGCGTTCTCTACCGTCGTAGAGTCCTAAATCGGTGAATCAGACGGTGGTCGAATACAAGAAGCTCAGGCAGGACGCACGATGTTCTCGCCTCCGCGGATGATGATGTCCTTGACTGCGTAGAAAGATACGTTAACGATATCAGAAGCGACCCCCTTCGTTGGGATTGTGAAAGGGAAAACCCACGCCGGTCTTTGATGTACAGGAAGCCTTCTTCGTCGACGTATCCCAAGTCGCCGGACCTGAACCAGCCATCCTTGGTGATGGCCTTGTCGGTCGCCTCGGGGTCTTTCCAGTAGCACTTCAAGACGTTGGGACCGCGACTATAGCGACGTAAGGCTCGGTACAAGGTCAAGTGTGGAAGGTGGCTGGGAACGTACATCCATATTTCTCCAATCTTTCCGGATGGGAGAGCGGTCAAGGTGTGCTCGTCGACGATGAGGATGTCATTGACTGGGCAAGGAAGGCCTCTACGGTGAGATGTTCGTCAGTCGACGAGAGCGTACTCGGTTCTGAAGGAGACGAACGCAGTCAACGGTCTCTCAAGGTAGTCTCGGCCGCTGATCGTCACACATCCGGAGTTGGTTTCAGTCAAGCCATAACCTACAAGCGCGTGTCAGAATATCCTCCCCCAGAAACGAACCCGTGCTGGCCCCCCACCTTGACCCCTTTTTTGCGCGGATGGGCAAACAAAAAGCCGAGCAACATGAGCGACTACAAGAATAAATCTGGCGAGAGGAGGGTGCTCACAGAAGTGCGTCGGGGAATTTCTTTTGCAGGTCCGGCACCAAGTTCCCTGGTGCTGACGCCCCGCCGAAGGATACACCAATAACTGGCTTCCGCGAGGACTCCGATAAGCCGCCATCCTCGAGGTCCATGATCATATACGGGACACTGTCAGGGTCGACAGTCCGTCAGGATAGGACAGCTAAGAGGGCAACCTGGTGGGTCTCTCACCCTGCTAGTACCGTGACCTTTTCCCTGTCGATCAGCTTCGCTGCTGCGACCTTGTCCCACTTTCGCATTAGTACGACTTTGGTGCCAGCAGCGCTCCCCACCACCTATGCGCAAAAGAAGGAACAAGTTCAGAGACCGGCGTTTAACGACGCGGAAAAGGATCGCACGTACGAGGTACGTCGTCGTTCCCATGACATGAAAGAGCGGGTTCGCCATCAAGCTGACGTTTTGGACTGCTTGAGGCCCGGTGACGGGTAACGGCTCTCCGGTTCGAAGGCAGTTTCGTGCTCTACCAAAGGTCGAGTTTGGGATGTTCGTCAGGAAGGCTCGGTGGGTGTTTAACACGCCTTTGGGAAGGCCAGTACTGCAATTGATGCGTTTTATGTAGACTCTCGCTTCAAGGAAGTAGGTTGGGCGACTCACGTTCCCGAAGTGAAGAAAATGGAGCAGGGATCCTCGGGCCCACATTGCGGCTCCTTCTTCCACTCCTCCGGCGAACCTTTGTAGTTGGCCATGACTTGCTCCCACTTCTGCATGCTCTTCCATATATCTTTCCTAAGTTCCTTTTGCTCGACTTCGTTATGCCGGACCACCAAGACTCCATTGAGTTTGTTATCGAATCCGGCTGACATCTCGCAGATCCAATGTTGCAGCCTCTCCGCCCTCTCCGCATCGAGGATCAACAGCTTGCATTCGGTATGCTGGATGCAGAACTTCAAAGGACTTGGATCCCCGTACGCAGGTAGCCAAGCGTTGATGGCGACCGCGACTGCTCCCAGTAGCTGGCAGGCCCACCATGCGACGATCCATTCAGGGTTGTTCCGACTGACGATACCCACGCGGTCTCCTTTTCGGACTTTGTA
>WSUD01000891.1:0-10440 GCA_019633495.1 Tulasnella sp. 427 | reverse complement strand
CTGGCTCCCAAAGTAGAGTCTCTTGAGGGGACGAACCGTGGGCTCCGCTGTGACTTAGTCAGCAGTCGGGCATAAAAGAGAGGGAGCGCGAGCTCTTCTTATTCTTCATTCCACCATCCCCACCACCATCATCAAGATCGCAGGCCCTCTACGCTTTGGTGTAACGCAATAGAAGGACGCAACTGCGCCGACAAAGCTTTCCACCCGAGCTCACTGGGGGACCGAAAGCACTTTCGAATCGTCACTCAATACCATCGGTTTCCGACATATCAAGGCTCTCATCGACATTGGTGACGAAGTAAAGTCTCCTGCTGCGCCTATGTCGGTCGTTCCGGTGTGAACTGGGCCGTGACGTGGGGTGTCACGACGGAATCAAGTTACGTCGGCACGTCGACGTCAGCGCCGTCACTGGGCCATCGGGAGGTTATAAGGAGCGACAATCTTGCTTCGATAGGCCTCTTTCGGCTTTTCCTTCGTCCCCCGTCCCCTTCGATCGAAACCAGCCGTGGGACGTGCTTGGGATTGGTCAGCAGTCGGGCATAAAAGGGGGTAAAGCGACGTCGTACTTTCTTCGTCTCGACTCTTTACTACTACCGACTACTCGAAGAGACCCAGGACGAGGCCTCGTCCTCAGCAAGACCAGCCTCCCCATCGACACTCTCAAAGGCCCTCAAGTACCCAAAGAGCTGAGTCGTTCCTCTCTTCCGATTGTGGACCAGTATCATACCGTGGCTGACGATGACCGCGGGCATCCCACAGGTCCGAAGCAGGGAGCCTGCCGCATCGTCTCGACGTCTCTGATGTATAGCCAGAGTGAGATCCCGATTTGTCTCTGGTAAGAGTTGGGAGCTCCTGACGTCGAGATGCGGGGAGGCTCGAGCGGTCTCCGCTGGGAGCTTGGTGAGTGTTGCGTTCGTCTCGTGACTGTAGCGCGCAGATTCTGACCAACGTCGTTTCCCCTCTCCATCGTCAGTCACTCTCTATGGCGGGACTTTGGCATACTCCGACAACCGCCCCACGTTGGACGCGATACCAACCGGCTCGCGGCTCGCCATGTGAAAGGTGTGCTTATAAGGTCACTCATTCGTCTACCGGGTCAGCGTCCTCTGTCTAGGGTTATCACTCCCGAATCTCTCTCTGTAACTGTCTCTGTTCGTGTCTCCTTCGTGTCTCGTCTATCATGTAGCCTCGCTCGATCATGTACTGTCGTGTTTCCGTTCACTGCGCCTGGGGTCTGCGCGGATGCGGTGCTGAAGGCGCCGACGACGCTGCAGAATCCCATGGTCGCTGGGTCTCCACTGCATGTACTAAACGCCTTCGGGCGTCGCGATTGAAATCTGTTGGGACTCTAAGGCGCCGCATACCTCCTCGTGGTGAGTCCTGGGCAACGCTCTACGGAGCGGCTAAGTTGCGCGCACTTTGCCTTGCCAATGTATCGTATGCACCCCAGACCTTTGTATCCCCTTGTTAGAAATAATTTAATCTCATCTTGCTGAGCCGCTGGTTGTCATTGAATCTTGTTCTGAATGGGGAGCCGATTTCCTGTGACCATCAAACCCTCGCCTAAGCAATCGAAGTAAAGTTCGAAGTTTCAACACCCCATCTCCAGACACTCGTACAAGCCGACAAACCCTTTACTGGGAGCTGGTGTTAAGCACGACACGAGCAGCACTGCACCTAAGCGTTGACGAACCACTCAAGCCTAGCAAAGTGTTTCGCCAAGTGAACCTACTTCGCGCCTCTGATTAGTAAACATGTCCGTAAGACGAGGAATGATAATTGCAGCAAGTACATCTTGGGTGACTGGGACAGACATATTCTCAACCCAGGAGGCGTGGAAGACCGTACAAGGCAATTTAGTCTCGCTTGATATCATTGCGTCCTAGCTAGGACAGTCAACAGTGCAAGCCTAGGGAGGACCAATATTTCCACATTTAGTAGGTGCGGTCCGGCAAGCAGTCCACGCGCAGAGTCTAAACTATCACCTCAGAAAGACCCTTTATTCAACCGAAGCCCTCATGTGGCCAAAAGCCTATGTAGGTAATTAAGACGAGATGCCACCCTCTGGCCGTCGTGCGTCGAGCAAGAACCTTCTCGAACGTTTTGGGTCCGTCACCCCGAAACCGGACCTACATAGGCTACCAAAAGCTAAGCACTTATCACAATTAAATAGTTTGGAGAGCCAACGGTCTCGAACGCTGATCGCACACTTTTGGTACTCCGGCGTGGATGCCATCGTGGTGAAACAGTGCTAGTGTCCGCCCACATGTTACGTTTCAAAGACGGATCTTAAAGCTGCCGAGAATCTTATCAACGAGGAGGAAGGCTGACCAGCACATGGTAGCAGTTCGAGTGTGCCGAAGTCGCCGTTCAAATGCACCGGTACAGGTTGCATCCTCCTTCCTGCAGGCCTAGTTATTCCTTTTCCTTGCATTACATCGTGCAAGGTGAACCATCATCAGCTTCAAAGTCCGCATTTTCCACAGTGCTCATGTCTCTTCATAGGTATAGATGCTATGAGACTAGAGTCAGGCTACACGCTCTCCGACATAGTCGAGTAAGACTTCAATTGCAAGTTTCCCTGAATCGGACGCAGTCCGACGGGTTTAATGTATTCCAACTATAAAACGAAAGGCGACGCATCAAGCTTAGACTACAAAAGAGGAACGTAACGTCCCGGGATCCAGCCGGTACTCGGAATCAATCCGAATCATGGGTGAGCTCGTCGTCTCCTTGGCCCGGAGATACGACTTCGCGCAATCCTTTTGCACATCATGTCTTCACAATCGTCGTCTTCCACCCGAGCGTCGGCGTCAGCGACTGAAGGGCGAGCGACATCCTCCTTTGTGGGAATTTGAGCGGGTGCCTGAGGTGGGATGAATGTCGCACCGGCCGAACGCAGGTGGTGAATAGCGGGGAGCGGTGCTTTGGCTCGCATTTCTGCAGGTGCAGCGTTGACCGTAGCAGCGCAAGCAACGATGATCAAGGCGAGTATTCCGATTCGAGAGACGCCGAGGTCCCGGCGGCGCTCCTTCGATTGAGAGCTTGCGAGTGTGCCGAAGAAGAGCATGGTGGATAAAGAGGTCTGTCCGCTGACGGTCGTGTAGGTGAAAGGAGTCGAATAAACTGGCGTCGAGCCGGTGTGATGTGTCGTGAAAGTTATAGAGTAGAGTATCTGACGTGAAGTTCGTGACGCCTAAAAGAGACGATGGTCAGCTCTGGGTCTATTGTAATTGGCAAGCATGAGCTTACCCAGCGTTCTTTTGAGTTGATGGTGGACAAGAGGAGCGTGAACGCGATGAAAGGGGTGCAAATCCGTCGCACAACGTGTCCTCGTCTTTATCTAGTCTAATCGTGATTCTCGGCTAATAGACGTGGAACGGGTGCACGTCTGTTCGAAGCGCTTTTATCTAATTACTGGTGTGTGCGAGGTATCACCGTGGTCCCGGGATTGTGAACGTGACTGGAAGCCCACTCGACTGCCACATCAAGTTTCCCAGCCGTGACGAACCGGACTATCAGCTCTTCCTAGTCAGCAGTAAAGATATCGCTGTTAGTCCGAAGTTCTCCGGGGTCAGAGAACTGAGTATCTGACTCCTCGAAAGTCGTTAGGCCCAGTGGTACGGGACTTAGGTAATCCGACGAGAGTGTCTCGTTCCCACATTCGTTTTTCACCTAAGCACCTCATGATCAAACCTGGAACTCGCTACCTCTCACTCTCTAGAACTCTCTTTAGACTTTGAAAATGCCCCGTCAAGTCATCTACACAACCTTTTCGAAGTAGCCTTTGGACTCGGACTCGGCACTGATCTAGCAGTAGCACGCTATTCGTTTGCATTCTCCCTCCCATACTCACCGGGCCCCATTCACCAAGTATGCAGCGACTTGGATAGCTACATGTAGCTGTCGTTATATCTAGGGACGACAATTGGCTTAATCTATAATGGCTGAAGTCGATGACTGGTCGTTATCGTTAGGAAATGTTGGTCATTCGGAATTGTTTCCAAAATCGCCCTGAAACTCACTGGAGGGAATGCAAGACTCTGTTCGGGGCGCTTCACAATCCTCGACGCATCACAATACATGGATAGATAAGACTTATCAAAAGCTACGCGAACATCTGGCTTGGTGGAATCAAGGCGACCGTCGAGTTGAATGATATTTGACTTTTTCGCCCTCAACCTGGTTGATTCAGTGCGACTGTGCAAAGCCCGACTTTTTGGAGTGACGTCACCCCTACGATGCTATGGCTGAGCCAATCTATTTGAATTAGCAACTCGTGCTTGGCTCGATGCCTTGGTGGGGAGAAAGTCGTACTGCCGGATGACACGACAACTGACCAGGGTTTCATGACGGCAACCCGAAGTACGTATGAGCTCATTTAGAGAATGTGACGGCAGCACAATTTTATCGTAGTCGAGCCACATTTTAATCATTCAAAAAGCTCTCGAGCAGGCTCTGGACATGATACTATGTGATATTGACTAGAGACTCTAGAACGGCGGCTTGAATGCACCCAGCGCGGCGTTTGTACCCCGACTTTGCAACCAATCTCGGACTTTTCAGTCTTTCGAGTGCTTAAAAAACCATATTCTCCGCTGAAATACTTGCTCGTGCAATTTGTCAGTCCTATCCTTAAACACAGAAAGGTGGTGCCGGTAAATCGCAGGAAGCCAGCAAATCTAACCTGAAAAATTGATTCAGCAACCCACCGAGTGGATTGTCGGAACATAATTGACGTCGCTTAGTTTCGATTTTCCAAGCACCTGCGACCCATTGGCTCCCATCGGGTCCACCAAGGTCACCGGCGATATCTCTGATGGAGGAGGGGCGTTCGGGCGAGCGTACGTTTCACATAGTCACACGTGAAGGCCGTTCCTCGTTCAAAGAGCGGCCAGATCACACACAGCGAGCGTCCATCACGCGACAGATGCATTGCTTTCGAGACCGGTGCACATAAATACCAAAATATAGGATAAAGCGATCACAAGCAGACGAGACGCGCGCGCGCAACTTAGCCGCTCCATGGAGCGTTGCCCAGGACCCACCACGAGGAGGTATGCGGCGATTTTCGAGTCCCAACGAGACACGGGCCACAGAGTCTTGCGGGTCCTCGACGCCTTCAGCGCCGGCAACCGCGCACGACCCGGGCTTTGAAAATGTAACTACGACCACGACAAGAGAGACGAGCGAAAGAAGATCACCGTCGGGAGTACTGGCCCTAGACAGAGAAGCTGACCCGGCAAACGAACCATCGACTTTATAAGCGCCCCGATCACATAGCGAGCCGCGAGCCAGAGGGCTCACGTCAAACGTAGAGCGGTTGTCGAGCCGTACCAAGTCCCGCCATCGAGAGTGACTGCAATGAGCGCAAAAGAAAACAGGGGTGGTCAGAGATCGGAACCGGAAACACGCAAGGACGTCGACGCTCACCAAGCTCCCAGCGAAAGACCGCTCGAGCCTCCCCGCATCTCGACGCCAGGAACTCCCAGCCCTAACAAGAGCAGCCAGGATCTCGCTCTGGCTATCCACCAGAAACGCCGAGACGGTGCGGTAGGCTCTCTGTTTCGCGGCCTAGAAGGACGTCCACCGTCGTTAGCCGTGGCACGACGCTGGTTCGAGATAAAGAAAGAACGCAGCTCATCATGTGCTTGAGAAATGCAGAGGCTGGTCATGTCGAGGGTGGCGATCCTGATTCTTCGGGTGGTTGGTGGTGGTGATGGAAGAATCGGGACGAAGAAAGTACGAACACGCTGTAACCCCTTCTATGCCCGACCGCTGACTAAGCCTGAGCACGTCCCACGCCGCGTTTCGACGGAGGTGGTCCCATGCGATCGCGAGCTGAGAGACAAAGACAGATCCAGACCGTTGGCCGTATTTAACTGCAGTGATGGAGCTGACGTACGCGTTGGTTCCGTCCGTTACCGTCACGACGTCATGTCCCAGTCCAAACTAAGACCGACATCGGCGAAGCAGGAGACCGTGCTTCGTCATCGATCTGGACGGGAGCCTTAGAACGTCGGAAACCGATGACAGTGGGTGAGGATCTGGAGCTGTCGTAGCAGTCCGTCGCGAGCTTCAGCGAAAGCTTGTCGGCGTAGGAAGTTGCGCCCACGGCGTCATGCCGAACATCGGAGCGCCTCCGGGCCGAGGGCACGATTGTCGCGTTTACGGCCATGGCTCCAGCTGCTAAACTCTAGATGAAGGCGGGACATACGTGATGAAGTGCCGCGGAGATCCAGAGATTCTCATCGGCGACCGTCCCAACAGTCACACCTTTCATCGTTCAGGAAGATTTCTGTCTCCATCATCGTGATGTCTGTTCTGGCGATCAAAGATGCGAGGTCAAGCGGTCTTACGGATGAGCTTTAGCTGTCTGAATGTCTCTGGGTGTCACTGCGTAGGAGGCATTCAGCGACAGTTAGATCTATATTCCGTCGAGTGGGAGTGAGAACCCCGTTTGTCTTGATTTCTGAGCCATTATCAGATCTGGTGTCAGCTGGAGCGATTTCTTGCCGTCAATCAGAAAGGAAGGTCAAGCAAGAGACGAGCACTGGGGCACCTTTAGTCTTGCTGAGCGATACATTTGCGCTCCTCACCCAGAACTTTTGTATGGACCCACGATGTGCATTCCCTCGCCTCTATCGAGTCCGGAGTATCGCAGATCGAGTACATGTTGAAAATTCCTATTCTAGGAGAAGGCCTGATTATGATGCTGACATATCCACAACAAGCACGTCAATTTTCGTTTGGAAATAGGTTCGGCGACTCACTGCGGGCTATCTGCGAACACAATCGACGTCGCCCATATTCGATTCTCAAGAACTCGCGACTTCTTGGGTCCCGAAGCGCCTGCTAAGATTCCCGGCAATTCGTGTGACCCAGTCGGTGGGCGTTCGGGCCAGTTCTTATCGCTGGCAACAATGAGGAGGGGCGCTGAGAACGACTCCCTACGGTACGGTAACAAGTTGGGTGACCGAGTCAGCAGGGTAATAGCAACTTCGCACATAAACTGGAGTAAGAAGCCAAGGGCGAGGTAGACCGGTGTGAGGGGTGATCGGACACTCTCAGACGCTCGGAATCTGCCACCGTCGCGCTCGGCTCCAGCCAAGTTATTCGTGATAGCTCAGCACTGCCGTCGACCGCTCGACGACTCACCAGAATTCTGGCAGGAACCCCACAAGTCTTACAAAGATGGGTGCGTAAATGTAATAAGTCCCCAAAACAATTCTGTCGCTTACGCAGTCAGGGTGAGTATCGGTCAGGTGGGCTTTACTTGCCTCACCTCTTATCAGGATTTTCACTTGCCATATTTCAACGGCCACGTACTCACGATCCCAAATCGCCAGCGCATCTCATTGGCTACGAGAGCATTGTGATCCGAGATGCCGAAGGAGAGTCCGAAGATACTTAAGCCTCTCAGAACTCACTGACACCTCGATTTCTAGACGTTACGTTACCAGATCTTGACCTATCCTCTCCACGAGCTGCTGCTATCACTCTCTACAACCACATGAAGAGCGTACTCGACCTCGCCATTGCTTTGCACTCCGCGGAGGTTCAGCGGAGGAAGGATTCGTGATAGTCCAATAAGCATTTGTCTGCATTAGTCTCTATCATACTTCTTGGGCTGTGCTTCCCGAAAATGCGAGTTGAGAACAAGGTTGAGAGTGGGATGAACCATCGGAACAATGTAGATTTCGCATCAGCAATCCGTTCCGGACCTCTGACGATCCGGCGGGCCTCCACCCGCGATTTACTCCTTCCATTAAGGATTCATGCTACAACGACAAATACAGTAATGGCTTCTAGAATGTCACCGTAAGGCCGAGAAGACAGCAACAAATCGTTGAATATGCCCCAGGTCTCAGGTAGTTGCAACGCCCAACTGACGATAGATTCCACCCCACAACCCTTTATGGTATGAACATGAGCTCACGGAGGAACGGAACCTGAGCTCAAGTATGTGGATAGGCAGACCTGAAAAGCAGCAAAATGGTGGATGATGCGCGGACTGCGACACTATGATATTTTGATTTCGATCGTTGAAGAAGAAGATGATATCATTGACCCATCGAGCTCGCTCGACTTAATCCTCCATTCTGTTATCGAAGCCGTACTCGCACCTCCACTCAAGCTTCCTAAAACCGTTCAATCAGGACGCCGAAACCGTCGAGCTCGCGAAGTTATTGGAATCAAGGACTGGTACGCTTTGCATCATAATAATGGGTACGATGTAACTGGATGAGAGGAGGGTCTGTCAACGAAACGGCGCTCGTCGGTGTTACTAAATTTCCGAATGGATGAATGGTCGGAATGGAGGTGACGACAGAGGGCGACCGATCTCGATCCAACCCTCCGCAGAACGGGCCAGAGATCATGACTTCACCTTCACTCTGGCAGACGAAGCTCCTCATGCGCATCCTGGCCCGTGGTGGAAACCTCTGGGAGATCGTGCTGCCTGCTGTGTTGCTGACACAGCTCCCCCTATTATGGAGGAGGACGAAGACGGCGTCGTTTTGGATGATCTCTTCCGGACCTTCGCGGCTGCCCTTCAGCACCATTCGATTGCATGGAACCTTACCTATCAAGCGACCTCATTGTCACACCGCTTCCGTCCACTCTGCGATTGTAGCCGTTCTGGTCGATTAATGAAGTAAGTTGTTCTCAAGTGCGCGTGACTGTCGTCAAAGGAAAAGCACGAGACTGGCGCTGCTTAAGATGGTCAATTGTAGGCCAGACCTTTCAGTACAGAATGCCGAAGACCAAGAATCCCGAGTTTTCCGACGGCAAGCGACGGATTACGGTCGAACTATCGTCATCGCCGAAGTCTCGTTAATTTGGATCCGAATGGCGAAAGCAGGCGCGGGGTCAACGACCCTACGCTAGGCAACTGTGTATGGAGAGCCATCTGGGGAACGGTCTACTGCGGTCGAGGCCTCGAGAGTGGAGGAGAGGCGGCTCTGATTGGACGCGAGGTGGCGAAATTGCCGCTGCTTCGGGAATGACGGCTCAGGAACGCCGAAGACCGAGCGCGCTTGGTCCAAGTTACGATTTCCCCTCTCCCTTCACTTGGTCTGCCAACGCGTTTAAGAAGTTGAATCAATGGCTGTGAACCAAGCGGCTCTATGTACCGTCCCAGCATCCTGTTTCACTCTGGGCCGCGCTCGGTGGAGTCGGGGGCGATAAGTCTTCGCCGCCCCGAAATTATCTGCGACGAGTTACCTCAACGACTCACCAGATTCCCGAAAGGGAGCTCCAGAACCTACGTAGTGATGGGATAAGGACCGCTAGAACCCCGAAACGAGGTTCCTTGTGCAGTCAGGGCGTGTGTCGGTCAGGTGGGTGCGCCAGTTACCTTGAATCTTATCGGAGTGTTCACTTGCCATGGTTTGAGACCTTCGTACTCTCGAATCAAACCCTCGAGCCCACTCCTCATTACACATGAGAGGAGATGACGAGCCATGAGCATCTCAAGCTGAGATGTCGAAGAGGGGACTCCGAGGCTACTTATACCGCTCTCGAGGTTTGGGAGCTCGACTCCAAGTCGTCCCGTTCCTTTCTCTCCCCCCTGCAGGATGAGCTTTCCGAGTCAAGTACCTTCTGGGGCCAATCCTGGTAGTTTTACTTCCCATCCCTCTCCGGGATGCTAGGTTGACTCTTTCCCGGTCTCTTTAGGGCCGCTCTCGCCTCGACAGGGCGATCCACAAGGTCGACCTCAGGGTCCTTCCCATGTGCCACTCGATCCGTACGGGATCCCTCAGCCCCTGGGCTACAACCGCACTCAAGTGTCTATCGGTGAGCTCCTAGCGTACCGCTAAGATTTTCCGCTGACGCCAGGTCACCCTCCGACGCCCTTAGGTGGTGCCCACCAGGCGACCCAAGGCTTCGCCCAGCAACCCTACCCTGCTTTCGCCAATACGACCCATCGTCGCGAGAGTACCATCTACAACGGGACATGTGAGCGTATTACCTGATTAGGCTTTGCAACTTGGCACTCCCTAATGTTTGTCTTTTAGTACCGTTGCAGACGGCACCCCATGGCGAGTGGTCTTTCGCCCGCCGTCATCTCGACTGACATTTGCTGACGCCTTAACGCATCGAGTAGCTTTCTACCATCCTGTTCCTCAACAAGCGATTGGTATCAATTTCAATTACCAAGCAACTCCGCCCCAGTTGGGAAGAGGTACGTGCTCCGTCTCATCGATGTCATAGTTAGGCTCTCGCTGACTTGGTCTGCTCAGAGCATCGGATCTATCCCACCCATAACATCGGTAGCGTTGCTTGTTCTTATCGTTGATGAACTGGCTGACCGACGACGGGTCCTACATCAGAACCTAACGTCGCGCCGACCGCGCCGACGCCGGGTAAGACTCGACATCCCTGTCTTCATCCACGTTCTGCACTAATTCGGCTTCTGTCCTGCAATGAGGACCGAGT
>WSUD01000890.1:0-10484 GCA_019633495.1 Tulasnella sp. 427 | reverse complement strand
CCCTGCCAGGAGCCTAACACCGCGAGTGCACGTGCTTGTCATTCAGTCTTTGGAGAGACGGAAAGCTGTATTGAACCCTCTAACCTCAGAAGTTCCTCGATGATCAGTCGAGCTCTGAGCGAATCTACGGATGCAGCCCTTGAGGAATCCAGGCGTTCTACTAATCGCGGGCGGTGGAGGTTGGGAGGACAAGCATGTCAGTGGGTAGCTCGTCGCTCCTTTTGGCTGAGTTGACACCTTGAAAATGAGGGACCCGTAGCCGAAGACAATGTATGTCGGAGCTCCTTCAGACACCATCGGAGAAATACCAGTGATGCGAAATGATTTTGAGACTGAAGGCGGTTGTGAGAGTCAAGGACGGGATCACGCAGAGACACCGCGGGAACATAATGTTGCGCAATAACGACAAAAGACAAAGGAATTCATAATGATAATGCAAAATGCATGAGGGAACCACATCTATGCTTTTCTTTCAGCTACCACAACGGTCTTTCTGTTGGAGTCGTCTGGTGCTTGGGAGAGAGACTCGGCTGGAGCGGCTGTGGGTGAGACGTCGCTTTGATCCGAGGGTTTGAGCTCGTAAGTCGACTGCTGAGGGACCAGCCCTCGATAGAGTAAACGCCAGGTCTGACAGTCCAAGCCTTTGCCTTGATCGCCTTGGAGGAGGAAGGAGGTATAATACCTCGGTGCGCCAGGACCCCGATGTATCGGGGAGTCGGATGCTGACTCTTGGAACCAGTTCATCAGCCAATGGTGACGGAGAGAGGTATAGCAGATACGTACGACGGATTGAGATCACTCTGCGGCGCAAGAGAAAGAGAGAGATCGGGGCAAGAAAGGGTCTCTCGATTGGGTTAGATCTGGTTTGATGAACGACAAGCGGGCCCAAGCGCCTAGCGCTCAGGTAGGCCGTGAACTTCACTGTCAATTAAGTATCCAACGTCAAACTTCGCGGAAGGATCTTCATCGTGGAAACGTCTTTTCGTCGGTCAGAGGACTCGGAGGGTTGAGCTAGGGCTCACCAAAAGCTCATAGTAATAAAGTCGCATATGTCTAGAGCTCCTCTTTGAGATTAAGACATTTATTTGCTAAGTGGGAATGTACTAAAGAGCAAGTAGAGAGGAAAGGCTTGCTGCCCTAGAACATGACTTCGGTGTGAACCGTCGGGGGCAATGTGGTCGATTTCAAATCTGGGCAGAAGAAACCCATATATTAAACTCAGGGGAATCAACCCTGCTACTTTCAATGTGTAGAGTATTTGAGTGCTACTGGGCTAGAAAGCCAGGATGAGATGAGATGCATCGATAATTTGCTCCACCCACCCATTTATCGACCCGTTAAGAAATATTCTTTCTCGTCAAACGGCGTATGCTACGGACTAAGACTTCGAACTGTGGATCCATTCTCCCAACGGGAGTGACATCGATGGAGACATGCTCAAGGGGCGGTAAGGACATTCCTGCCCTCGCGACCAGAAAGAGTCGGCAGATCATCAACTTTTCTACGCTGTCGTTATATCCCTCCACCAGGAGCCGACGAAGATAAGGCCAAGAAGGGGTCGGGTGTGATTGTTTTGCGCTGTCCCAGAGGTTTGTTAAACGTGGTAAAAGGGCTCCGGCCGCCTCTTGGGTGAGGAGGAGATCTTCGATGTTCGGGAACATGTCACAGAGAAACGATGACAACGGTGTATTGTTGCTTTGGATGGCTGGAGGTGAAAAGGATATTTCCAAGGTGGAGACAGTTGGAAACGGTTGGATAATTGCGGAGTCAAGCCATGAATAATAACTGGCCCTTCCGGTGCCTTCGAATCCTAGGATCATCAATGATACTTCTCTTAGCTCGGGAGCATCGAGCTTAAGAAGTATATGCGCCAGCAAATTGCTGTCGAGCTTGCTTAATGTGAGGCTTTGAAGGTTGGGTACGGTTACTGTTTGCTGCCGTTGATTTGAGACGAGAGAAGTTCGTCGGACGATATCCTTCGTGTGTGCACCGATGAGTTCCAAGGCCTCCATTCATCACTTTGCGATAGAACCGTCGAAAGCTCCGACAGCGGCCACCAATCAAACGACTCTGAGGATGAGGAAAGAGCTTTGAGGGATGTTATTTGTGGCGGAGGGGGATACGGACGAAGCTTGACCAAGGTGAGAGATTGTAGCATTGTGGCCCGAGTTGGAAGTTCAATCGACCGTGTTAAGGCTTCTCTAGGGTTCTCTATGTTCCAAAGATTTAACTCCATGCATTTTAACACCGGTGCGTCAAGGGATGCCATTGCATTGCGGAGATCACTCCACTCCGTCTCCTTGGCAAGACCCAGGTCTAGCCTCAGCTCTCGTGTACGACCGGCGACGTGGCGTAATAGAGCGATTACTCCGGGAAGCTTGGCTCCTGTACGACGTGCAATGCGAATAGCGACCTCGACCTCATGAGAGCCCGATCTCTGGAGGCAAGCTTTGGCTAGCTCGAACGATGCTGGCTTGTCAGTGATCTCGATGTGAGTCCAGAGGGTTGGCGTGCTTAAAGCGAGTTGCCGAAGGTACGAGAATGATGTGCTGGCTCGAATGAGGTCATCGTAGCGACGACCCAGTATCCGGTCGTCGGTTACCAAGTGATGGAGAACCAGGATAATGATTTCAGGAGGACAAGAGAGTAGACTGGAGAGTTGACCGATCCGAGCCCAGTGTATCATGACGCTTGCAACGACACTTTCAGCAACCGGCTCAGTATGTGAGCGAGAAATGAAGGTATCTTGGACATGCCTCGATATCCTCTTGGTGGGTCTACAGGTGTTGCTAGATGACGTTGCAAGGCTGGTTGCAAACGGTACCACTTGTTCTTCCGTCAACCGCGGGAACGTGACATCTTTCACGGATATGGCACATCAATCTTATCCATACATTTTTAAGATTTCTGATTTAATCGCTTAACATTCGTGATCCATGACGAAGATTTCGCTTCCCTAGTGGTACAAGGACGAAATGTAGGACGATGTAATAGGAGATTGACGGCTCAAGCTTCAGACGCTGTACGTTACGTGATTTTTAACAGGTTATTGGGTTATCCGGCTTGTCACCACCGAGGTGGAAGAGTTGGAGGCTTTTAAGGTCTTAACATGAGCTGGGAAGGCAACAGAGTGAGCAGAGAGACGATGGTGCCAAGGAAAAGCCCGACGGACCAAAATCAATACGCTTGCACGGTAGAAAATCCATCTTCAACGGTCCTAAGCAGTATCTACAAGAAGAGTAACGGAAGTTTGACTCGTAACGGAGACGCATTCGAAAGGTGGCAGGCCCAATTTTCTCTAACGCTCCGGAATCGGGGATAGGTCTCCAAAGTATGATCTACGCCAGCCGTCGTGACGACCCGATGTCCGATCTCTCGCGAGGACAATGCTAATGACCTCGGGAGCGGTAAAGAGGGCGGATCAGAGCAGACCGAGCTGATTGTCTCCGGCCATACTGGGTATTGCCGAGTTTGGCAATGGTTGTGTGAGTTGTTGGGCAGACCTTAATTCGTTCAGCAATTTGCACAGAGTCAATATTCGAGATCACCCAAAGATACGATCTTACTTACTGTATGGGATGTGCGAGGAGAGACTGCATTGAGAGGGACTACGTTCCCTGAAGGCTCCACATTACCTGGTATCCCGCCAACCGTCGAACGAACAACGAACCGCGGGAACGTAAGTGCGGCAAGTGCCGGGCCAGTCAGGATTGCAACTTGCGAGGAACGAGGCATGATGGCTGCCAAAACGTTGCAGTCCATCTCGCTAGATGGGGACAGCCATGGTCCTCCGCTTCGAGCATTCCAGTCGCCGACTCCCACCACCACCACCAACACCACAAACGCAACAGTCTCAACCTTTTCCCACATGAACACCGATGGCGAACCAACGCCTCAAGCCGACCTAGACCGCCAACAAACACCGACCGAGGCAGATAGGGCGATAAGAAGGGACCTCGACCTCGTGTTGGCTGGGAGCCGCATCGTCAAATCCTACGATGGAACATCTCAATACTCCCGCAACGGCATCTCAGCATGTGGTCTCGCAAGCTGCAATGCCGTTCGGACCGTTCTGGAGCTGGAGCGTGATGGTACCGTGGGCGTAGACCTTCTCCATCAAATGATGACCAGACAAATTGCTGAGGTTCGTCGATGCTATTGCTGCAATTCAGGAAACCACCTAGTAACCCTTGCCTATCTCTAGGACATTGTTCAAATCTGTTCGCACTGGAAATCTCCCGCCCACCTCGAAGTCGATGAGATCCTCAAAATCCCAATGTTCGCCCACTCACTCCGCCTTGAAGCCGCTGAACCGACAACGGGAAAACCAGACTTTGCAAGCTTCAACCATCTGTTCAGGTATGCTAACCATTACCCTTTGTCTCTTCATCCCGCTCAACTTTGCCTTTAGACGGCTACGAACACTCGCAACTGAGGGTAAACAATCTGTTGGAGCGCTAATCACCAAGCCACCAGAAATTCTCGCACTCTTCGCAATCCTTACCCGTCTGCCTCCCCCAGGTCCACCCGCCGTACTGGTCATATTCGACTCCCATCCTCGCCCGCAACGAAACATAAAGGGGACAGCGTTCCACTTTTTCATCAGTCCGACTGCTGCGGCTGGCTACCTCGATCGCTTAGTGGGAGTTGACCCATCGCTCGCCAAAGACGGCGGCGAAGACTGGCAAATCCAAATGCTCATGCAATACTCCGCACATGTATGCATTGCAACCGAGGCTCCGTCGCACTCAGAGCTGGAAACGGAGATTGACAACGCCAGCAACACCATCCTCTCCCTCAAAGCGAAGGTTCTAGACCTTCGTGCTACGGCCAACGAGCTTAAACTTAAAGACGCAGTGGGGGAGAATAAGATCAACCTGCTAGAGCAAGAGCTCCAAGCTCTACGAGAAGAGCTTAGGAAGACCAAGAAATCGGCCAAGAAAGTGGAGAAGGAGAGGGACAAATACATCACCGAATTGGAGGAGGAGCGGTACAAGGCGAAGCGAAGGGCCAGGAGTCTGTCAAATGCAAGACGGGAGCGCGAGCGGGAGAGAGAAAGGGAGGCAGAGTCCGGACTTCTCGGCTTCGTCAGCTCCTTCTTCACGAATCCTCCATCGTCAGCGTCTTCATCAAGATACGCGGACAACAGGGGCTCATCATACCGACGGAGCGAGGATGCGTCTCATCGGCGGGGAGAGGAAACATTGCAGAAGCGTAGCGATCGAGATCGTGAGGATCCTAGGAGCAGTCGTCGGAACACTGATCGCGAAGACACACCTCGTTCGTCTCGCCGAGCACACAACACGACAACTGCTAGCAGCAGTCGTCGGGAACACAGGGAAAGTAGCAGTAGCCACCGGGAACACAAAGAAAGGGATCGAGACACTACCCCTCGGCCTTCAAGTCCCAGGCGTCGCAGAGACTCAGTATCTCACCGAGAAGCCGGTCCCTCGACTGTGCAAAGTTCGACAGCCGTCCCCACCACTACTACCGCTCCCTCCGCTACCACCGTGACACAAACTCCCGAGCGAGATTCCAGGAGGTCGTCTCGCCGTCAGTCCGATCTGAGCACCGCTCAGAGCCCCACGATGGTACAGGAATCCTTGGTTCGGGGTCGGTCTCGAGTGCGGGATCACAAAGCTCTACCTCCTCTCATCATCCCAGACAAGGCATCATCCTCGGGCAAAAGGAGGAGCCGACGAGACAGTCACAGCAGCAAACCTTTGGCTCCGCCCGAACCCGTACCAACTCCTCCGCCAGGCTTCTTCCCGGACGAAAAGGAGCTCTTTGGCGTGGCGCCACCCCCAAAGTCCCTCACGTTCGAGTGCAATATCTGCTTGCAAACTCACCCCGAGGGAGATCTCGCGCTCTTTGAAGGTTGCGATCACCTGTTCTGCCGGGACTGTATGAAGGAGCACATCGAGATTACCGTAAAGGATCTCAAGAAATACCCCGTGTTGTGTCCGGTGTGCAGGTTGCAGGCAGAGTCGAAGGTCGGAGGTGGGAATTAATGGGTTATTTGCTTTCGTGTTAGATTTATCGGTTTAATGTTCTTGGATTTATTTTTGTTCTTCTTTAGCTGTAACACGAGAGGTGATCGAGATTGCCAATGTGTCTGATGAGGTGATTGCGGAGTGGGTGGAACTGCAACTTGCCAAGTACGCAGTCACCGTCGACTGCCCAAAGTGTGTTGCACGTCTATTTTCTAAATGTGGAGCGATTCCTGAGATTTTTACATCCTTCAAGCTGTGGGGTACAGGTCCGGATGGATCGAGAAGATTTCATGACCTCACCGATGATCGCTTGTCCTCGTCCGAACTGTGACTATATCTGGTGCAAAGCTTGCCTCCAACCCGTCGAGACAAAGCGACCAGAAGATCACTCGTGCGATGGCATGTTGGAGCTGGCGAGATTGATCCAGTCTCGGCACTGGCGAAGGTGTCCGGTACGTTACCGATTCATCCATCTTTGGCACTCAGCCACTGACTCTGGTTCCACAGGGTTGTCAAACGCCCATAGAGCGGTCAGAGGGTTGCAATCATATGACTGTAAGCCTTGGACGATATTTGCGGTGATCTAAAACTGAGCAATCTCTCATTTAGTGCACCGTACCAAGTTGCAATACGTGAGCGGCTATATGGAGGCGCAAAGTTTGCTAAAATCAGCATCGTCTAATGATCCGCTTTTGCAGGAATTTCTGTTATGTCGATGGAGAAATGATCATTCAAAGTCAGCTCAAGCACGAGATCGACGCCGCCCTCCAAGCCCACTACAGTCGCGCAGACCACGGGCTTTTCGACATCCCTCCTGAAATGGATTCACCCAGGCTGCAGCCACACGAGATGTAAGCACGCACCGCCTTCGCAGAATGAAGCCTTCGTTCCTCTCAGCTTGGTTCGCCAACGTGCAAGGCGCGAAACACCCCTCCGTTCGTAGGTATTTGATGACATTCTCCCATAATTTATCAATTTCATCTTAGCCATACGATCATGTTGTGTCCGATGATACGAAACGTAACGATTAGATCATCTTGGAATGAAAAGAGGGTTCACAAAAACACGAGACAAGAATAAATTCAACACACAAAGGCCTACATCGGAATCCCTGCAGTACCTTATGAAGCGGCAACCGCTTCCTTAACCGATGCTCTTCCAACGCCCAGGACCGTAGCGACATCCTCTTCCTCCGGTCCATCCTCTTCCGCATCCGATGACGCTTCACCGACAGGTTCCTGTGGAGCAGGCGTCGGCAGAGTTCCCAGTTCTGCTGCCCGTTCGTTCTCCTCGCTCATATCCGCATCGCTCTCCTGATCCTGCACCCAATCCGACATCGTCACGTCCTGGTCTGCCTGCTGCCGCTGCAAAGCTTCCGAAGCCGCTCCTTGTCCATCAACGTTCCGGACAAGCCCGAGCGGGAACGATGACTTCATGACCTCGGCTTCGATGCTGAACGGGGTTCGGTGCATCCTTTCCAGGATCGAAGCGTATTTATCTCCTGTGGTGCTATCCTCGGAGGTCGAGGTGAACGAAGGGTGATGGATAGAGGCATGTTCGTAGCTTACTTCCGCTTGAGAGTCCATTCCCCCCATGGATGACACGGTAACCACGGCAGAATCGATCTCTGTCTCGACAACGGCACCTCGCCCTCGACGAGGCTGTACTCTCCTCGTGGCTTGAGTTACTTTGACGTCTTCTTTTGAGTGCACGCCAGGAAGTGCGAATTGGAAAGATGAAGGGGCGTGATTGGGATCCTCTTCTTCATACGACTCGAGTAACTCATCCTCTTCTTCCGGTGTCTCGACGGCGGCTGCGGGTTGAGGAGCTTTCACTTGAGGCGATTTGCGTAGCTTCTTGGCTTTTCGAGTAGGCGCGGGGGGCGGAGGAGGTTCCGCGAACTCGTCATCGTCCTCGTCTAGCTCCGAATCTCCGTCATCCACCGGTCGAGCGAATGACGATCGCTTCCGCTTTTTTCTTGTTATTTTAGGTTTGGGAGCGGGTTGCTCCGGTTTGTCCTTTTTGGCAGGCTGCGACCGTCGTAGTCTGCCTGTAGCGGGCTCCTTCCCGGCTTGTGCACTGGCTGCTCCGTCGTCCCCTGCCAGCTGGTCTTCTTCATCGTTCGCTGGTAGCCCCGGGACCTGACTCTCTCCATCTGCTGGCCCATCCACGATGGTCCCTGCTTCCAGCGCTTTGGCTACGGCTGCTTCATCCGCGTCTTTCAAATTGAGGTCTTCTTCTGCGGACTCCGTGAAGCTCCCAACCTTGACGTTCGCAAGGCTTGTGACGGGGCCTCGGTTGGGACATCGACCGTATTGCGCGTGTCTTCTCAAGGCGTCCTGTCGACTGAATTGTTTACCGCTAGCGAGCCGGGATGTCATGTCAGTTCGGCTCAGAAACGGTGAAGAACGGAGACGAGACCGAAGTACGTACCACTCGCAGATATGAGATCTCTCTCCCGTGTGGGTGGCCTGGTGCCGCTTTCGGTCGTGTTCGCGAACGAAAGCCATAGTACTAGAAAGGGAGGACCGTAGTCAGTACCTCCAAGGGGCAAACGATGAGACGCCGAGACGAGCACTGACCATCCCTCATGGGTACAAGGATACGACTTCTTGCCCAAATGAGTTTTGATGTGGGTCACGACCGTATGCTTCTTGGGGAAAATATGGTCGCAGATCTTGCACTTGTACTTTGTCGTCAACGGCACGCCATGGAACGTCGAGGGACCCGACACAGTCGTCGCCCAAGGATACGATCCCGGATCCGCGATGTTCATTTGATCCCCGGCCGCAGCCACCGACGCGCCGGCCGCACTCGAGTCCAGGACGTCCACTTCCTCGAACAGGTCGTCGGGACGTTGCTCAGCGAGGTCCTCGGGCACGTCCCGCGTCACGGGGATGATCTTGCGTCCGGATCCGTTCCGTCGCGCTTCGTTGATGTCTGGAGGGGAAGGGTAGTACGAAGGCGAAGTGAGACTGGCGAGACCCGGGATCGTCTTCGGTTGAGACGAGCTGGAGGGTTCCGAGGTCGGTTGCTGTTTCTTTTTCTCCGTTGTGGGAGTCGACGCAGCGGACGAGACGCTCGTGGTAGGTACAGGTGGGAACGCCTGTCGTCTCATGGGCTGATCGAAAGGATAAACATGGCAAATAGCAAAAACAAAGTCAGTCCTCGAAAATGGCACAATTAAGAGAGAAAAAAAAACCACTCACATCCACAAAGCCATACGGATACCCGACTCCATAATGCGGGTACATCCCGACTTGGACACCCCCAGCGGGTCCGTACGGTGCGGCATGGGGGTTGAAAGCGAGGGCGGCGGCGTGGTACTGCTGCTGATATGTATGCTGGTTCTGCATGAAGCTGTAGGGATTGTAATAAGGCGGGAAGACGGGCATGGCCGCCAAGCTCGCTGGGAAAGTCTGGTTGTGCTGTTGAGTCGGATGGACCGCGAGGGTGGGTGCGGTCGGGGGCGTGGTACCGTCGACGGTGGTGGTGCTGTTCGATGGCAGCGCCACCGAACCGGAGCCTCCAACCTGCCTGTAATACGGAACGACCCCAGGCGGCAAGTACGGGTTCAGCATCGGTCCTCCCGTAGTGCTCATAGCCATGTGATAACCAGCGTCAGGAGCCGCGGACGACGATGAAGAGGTCGCTGGGGGAGGTTCAGTTGGGTTAGGTAGTTGTTGGGAGGCCTCGATTTCGTGGGTCGCATCAGAGATCGACGTTTCTGCCTCTTCAGACATTTTTTCCAGACTCGTTTGACGATGACGAGTTCAAACGGCGGTGCGTTGTGAGGTTCGAGGCCGAGGGTGGAGGGTGTTCCCTAGGGCAAGCGTTGCAGTCGCGACTGCCGCCGAAATCTCAACACTTACGGCCGTAACGACGGACTTTGACGGACTTGCATTTCGCGACACCGACAACTTCGGACCCAACATTTTTTTCTAACGATGCTCTTGTCATTGCATTACAACCAAATCAGCAAGTAATGTACGGCTCGAAGAAATGGAATAATAACAACACAGCCAAGGAAGAGCACGAGTCCCGTATAAAAAAGGTCAAGTTCAGGGAAGGAGCAAAAGAAATGGCGTTTCTCAACGTCGGGTATATAGATCCATGGACATGCGAGAAAATTATTACATCGTCGCACGGATCTGTGTTTTTTGGGTAAAAGAAACGTTCATCTCATCGGAGGAAGCCTGAACTGCAACAGTCCCTGCCGTCCGACACTCTCGCACCGTCCATCGTCGCTTAGTGGGCCTTGCCATTGCCGTTGGCGACATGGCCGTTGGTCACACCGTTGGTCACAGCACCGTTGACCTTGTCCGCAACGACACCGACGTCCTTCTTGGCAACTGGCTTGCCGCCCTTCTTGTAAGTCCGGACGTAGAAGTCGATGAAGAGGAAGAGGTACGAAGTGAGAAGCGCGCAACCGAAGAACGCGGCGCTCTCCTCGCCAGCGCAGGTGCCCATGCTCGGGAGGTTCAAGAAGTA
>WSUD01000889.1:0-10484 GCA_019633495.1 Tulasnella sp. 427 | reverse complement strand
TTGAGGCTTCGTTTAAAGACAAGTCAGGTGACCAGCACACGGTACTCGTCAAAGTACCAATTGGCTCTGGATATGGTCATCAAGCGCACCTCCTCGCTTCATCAAGCAGATTTGCACCCCGTCTCTACGGGACAGCCGCGCTCCCAGGCGCCTATCCTATCTTCGTGATGGAGCTCCTGCGTACGGCCGATGGATGGTTTCATATGCGGCAGAACGAGCTTCCCAACGACATCTCCGACGCACAAAAAAAAGCTATACAGAGTCGTGGAGAGGAGCTCCTCTCCTTCCTTTCCACAAATCAGCTGGTCCATGGTGACCTCCGTGACTGCAACGTGATGTGTCGCTTGGATGGTAATAAAGCCGACATCCGGGTACTTGATTGGGACTGGGCGGAGAAGCAGGGCGTTGCGCGATATCCATCGAACTTGAACCCGACGGCTGGGTATCAAGGCAAGGCGGGGGAAGTGATTGTTATGGATCATGACCGGACTCTGTTTAACCAAACACTCGGGAAGCTGTTTAAAGGCGATAAAGTTGTTTAGTTCTGGTTATAATCGTGATCACTTAATCGTTAACTTTGGCTGAGCTATTTGCAAGCCTCGGGCCCCAGGCTTGGGGGTGTGAGTTAGAGAGGTCTAGATTGACCGAGACTCCTGGTGTCGCAAGAAAAAGAAGCTCGATGGACTTTCCAGGTTCTAGGCACTTGCAGAAGGCGACGAAGATTGGACAGAAATCTCCCTCTATGCAAGCAAAGAAATTATGAGAATAAATACGCATTATCTGCAGTCCAAGGGACCCCCGCGACGGCGGCACTACTGATTATAAAGATGGATCCTGTGCCCATCGGCTTGCCTGATTCCCACGGACACAGTTGGATCCCTCTTTAGACCACGCCTGACTCGGGAGGCTAGGAATACGCGTGCGGGACATTGGCCGACTGCAGCCACACCTCCACCCTCTCACGCCGCACTCCTATACTACCACTCCTTCCCTTCAATCGCTATGTCGACCACTACAGTCAGGAAGCCAGTCCTTTCCTGACGTTTGCCCTCAAGAAGCTGGCATTTCCTAAGCTCCAAGCAGCCTCTGGTCATCGTACGCCAAATAGAAAGATGAGGCAGTGTTTTTCTATAAGCAAACGGTTGGTAGCTTGTCAAAGAAGACAGTGAGTCCTCGCCAATGCACCACCTCGTCGCTTTTCAAGTCCTCTTTCTATTCTTTCATACAGGAGAAAACGCCACATAACATGGATATCATCAACATGTTTCGCCGTCATTTCCTTCGTATGGGCAGTTAGTGAAGACACAACAGAGTTCGCTGGGCATCAAGAAACCCGTCTACGCCGTCGCCGGTGTCGATGGCAGCAGGTGGGAGGACCCATGTCAAGGAAACCGGTGGCATCCTCGCTGCCCACTGGAGCTCGGCGGGCCTACCCACTTGGTCTCTCCCGCTATCCACAAGGTCACCCTGCGGTGTCAAGTTATGAAAGGAGTTCAACAAGACGTTGTTCAACATGCCTATGGAGAAGCGTGGCGTGGTTAACGCAAGACCGCAATCCGGTCATCGAGAAGCTGGACAAGGACTTCGACTCGCTGGTTCAGGTGGAAAGACAGTAGCGTCGTGCCGAGCACCGATTGCATGACGTACGAGCAGGTCGCCCTCGGCATGGCTTACCTGATGATGTCTGTCGCTCGAGCAGCGCCGGGAGGATATCCCGCGGCAAAGCCTCACAGGAGCCTGGCGCCGTCACGTCGAGGAGCGTTTTGCGGGTGTCGATGGCACCAAGTGGAAGGCTTCCTCATCCGTCCTGCACTCGCACACTAGCCCCTAATCCCCCGCCGAGGTGATCAAGTCGTTCTTTGAGACGTATCCCAACACCTCCGCCAACTAGTCGCGCACGAGGACAAGGCGTGCTTCCGACTAAATGTTCCCCTCAGAAGCCAGTTCCAGTCGTCCCTGTCCTTGACGCGAGTTTCAAAATCTGGTTCAAGAAGGTAGGACCTATTTTCGTCAAATTCGTGAGCTCCCAGAGTACTGAACATGTCCTGCCATTCACAGGACTCTCTCTGGGCTGCGGAAGAC
The DNA here is from genome assembly GCA_019633495.1 of Tulasnella sp. 427. Classification (NCBI taxonomy): domain Eukaryota; kingdom Fungi; phylum Basidiomycota; class Agaricomycetes; order Cantharellales; family Tulasnellaceae; genus Tulasnella; species Tulasnella sp. 427. The sequence goes on along the minus strand of WSUD01000889.1, from coordinate 8,402 downwards.
ATTGGGGCCATGTTCGAATAAGATCCCTGACGTGTTTGCACCCTCAATGTCCAATCGCGGCTCAGCACTGCATTCGAGTCGAAAAACCGATCTTCGAACTTCCGGGAAGTATCGAAGCCGACCTCGTCAAGCGCATCTTCGAGAGCAAGGTCCCCACCTCCAACTACATCAGCGCTCCTCCGTACCTAGTGTCATGATCAGGCAGGATGGCGACTTCACGATGTACTCTGCCGCTTCGATTGTTCCCCCTCTTATCGACTGGCTCAACCTCGTCTTTAGCCCTGCTCTTCCGTGGTACAACGCTCTTCTCATCACTCGCACCATCGTTCAAGGCACCGCTTACCTCGACACCCCTCGGATCCACAACGCTTATTCTCTCCCCGCAAATGCCAAGCCCTAGTCTTCACGTCCAAGGCCGGTGCCCGCGCATCCATTGTCATCAAAAGCAGCGCTTCATCGTACGGTCCTCTTCAAGCTGACTTCGAAGCCCTTCGCGTCTCGTACTGCGCGTCCATCAAGGTCACAGTAATCATCTCCGGAAAAATGCACCGGGTTGTTCACCCCGCTCAAACTCAGCTTTTTGTGCCGTCCTGACGTGGGTTCGCCCCTATCTACGAAGTCGCCGAAGGCCGCAACACCTGCATCGAAAAGGGAAGCTCTAGTTTGGTGGTGCGGAACCTTTCCCTGGGACGACATTTCCTAGGAAAGTGGCGATGCCCACATTCAAGGCATTCAGCCCGTTTTTTGAACTGCTCAAGGCAATGCCAGTCGCTCCCGGTCGTGCTGGAACTGGGCTGGGCAAGATGTGCTTCTCAAGTGGTGCAACGTCATCTACGGCCCCTTCGCCACCGTCGAATGCAACATCACGTCTCATTCCGTCGCTGTCCTGAACGCGCCAACTCTTATCCCTTTAGGTGGAAGAAATGGCTTAAGGGGATGCCTTCCGACAGTCAATAACCAGAAGGCTTAAAACGACGTACTCAGACTCCGGAACGCAGTCAAATCGCCGCCGGAGATCACTGAAGACCAGAAGAACCTCATCGCAGGCCTGTACGGACATCGTCGTTTTATCTCTCAACAAGGCACCTGCTTCTGGTGTCCAAACTAGCCGAGTCCCTGTTCGTCATGGCCGGGGATCCTCTTCACAGTTCATCAGCCAGCAAGTCACGAGCGTTGCATCTGCCGCTTCCGACATAAATCTACTCCATCTCAAACGCAAAGTCGGCACCAATTGAGTGTACAGTTCCAATCTCACCCGCGTCTACCTCAAGATTCAGAACAAAACCGGGGCATCTGGAACTAAGTCAGAACGCAAGAACTACCTTGGCCGCGAAGGCCTCACTGGCGTCGAATCTTGAAGGGCCTTTCTCTCCTGTGGTGCTCACTTAGCCGCCGTGACAACCTCTGGATACAGCCAGCAAAGCGGAGTACTACCAGCACGTCTTACATAGCACCGGGAGTCGAGACGTGAAACAGGCTGTTGACCGACACCTAGGGACTCTCAATCTAGATCTCAATTACGTCATTCCGTTCGCCGTGTCCGGCACTGACGCCGGGTCTCAGCTCGACCATTGTATCATGTTGACCAACGTCGGGTCCGTCTCATGGGTGGAGTCAAGGAGAAGAAAGCGAGTTGTGGAATCGTCACTCGACAACATAAGTGGCCCCTCCTTTGTCTCCGAACCATAGCTTGTTAGGAAATGGCGAAGTAAATTCAGAGTTGAAGATCTCTCTCAAGACCCTCTTCAATAGCTGGAACTGAGAAAGCTGTGGACGGTCACTGGCGCAGTCATCATCAGGTAAGCTATCTATCTGTCTAGCTTACTCTGTAATGAATTAATGTCCGAAACGGCTTCAATCTAGACTCTGAGAACAAGTTTTATGAGCGATACTGCAGTGGTCGTTCACCAACTTGAATCCCACGCAGTCTGCTCCCCTCCACCAAGGAGATAGCCTTCAACCTTCTCGGTCTCATGCAACATCGTCTATCCAGCATCACGCAAGTCGAGCCAATCTGGGTGACCCCAACGGTGGAATGAATAAGCTTCTGGACCTCACAGGTAGTCACCAAGATCCATCGTAACCCACTCGAACAGGGCTATATCCTCCTAACTGTCAATCTCGAGAACGCCGCTGCTGACGCGAAAGTGTCAACTGAAGCGATGCTGTCCCATGCTCCAATCTGCGTCAGTCTTACCACGCGCCTCTGGTCATTAGCTCTAAGCCGGGTTGCATTTTAAGGAAGACTCAACTTTTCCGGCATAACACGTGCCTTAAGAACATTAGATCATTGAGAACCTCTCTATCTATACCTATCTAGCCTCCAACCCACATAGCTATCTCTCTACTTCTCTCTAGCTTCTTTCACCACTCTTCCCACTATGGTTGAATGTAATCCAGGTGCACCAGTAAATCGACCTCCTGCTTACTATAGGCAGACTTTCTTCTACCTCGATCCGCGCTCTTTACTGTCTCAGAGTGTACCTGTAACCTCTGCGAGGCATCTCAAATCCATCCTAATACTACATCCATGCTCAGAACGCCCTAGGCTAGTGAGGATTAGGCACTCGCCTTCACAGCGCCCTTCTCTTGTGTATATTCTAACCTCACAATACATTTTTCATTTAATATGTTGGAGTAGGTGATATTTTTGTCTCTCAATCGGGCATGTAAGGGGTTTGAATGGACGCGAGATAGTGTGGCCTAGGTCAATAAATCCCCACACCCCTTTCCACGGTCCATATCGTGCCTTGACCCCTTGAAATAGATTTCTAGGGGCTACTCACCAGATTTAATATCCGATAATTTTTGAGATTGTTTAAATCGGCCGATTGAAAGACTGTACACAGTTTATCCCGATGGTTAACCTGGGCGGTAGCAGAGAACTAATAACTAACAGCAAGTGGAATGGAATTAATCACAGAACCAACTCCTTCGCATCCACCCATCTCCAAGATACCTAGAGCTAGTAGTAGACGAATTCCGCGAGTGCAAACCCCAACAAGAAAATGCCTTTCCAACGGAGAGTATCGAGGATCACCACCTCCTCTGCGCAGGCCCCTAAGCGAGGCAGCAGGAGGAAGCAGGGTCTGACCCAACATCATAATTACTCCAACTCCTCATGGACTACGAATCACTTATTATATATGCACGATGTAATTTTATATTTTCTCTACTGCTATTGGCCGATCCTTTTTCCAGGAAGTTTCAGCGCCTTAGGCGCCATGCAGGTCAGCTATTTCTAGTACCCTCGCGTCTTATGTTAGACAACCTTACTATGCTAAGGAGGGGCTTGGAAACCCTGAGCAGGATCGCCTATTGAAATAAACTAAAGGAGATAGGCCTTGCCGGGTCATCACAGTGAGGGCCACCTTGACTGTAGACCATTAGCAAAGAGAGTCTGAATTTGGTCAACGCTATACAGCATCTACACAGTCATGAAGTCGGCACATGCAAATGCAGCGAGTCTATCAGTCGACTGTGGCTCGAGTTGGATGTTGAGTTTATCCCTGTACCGCTCTAGAAGGGTCTTCGCCTTCTCCTCCAGCTCCGGGTTACGAATAACATACTGTCGGCTGTTTAACGTCTCTCCTGCATTGCGATATTGAACATAGTTGGAGCGAGAGAGGCAGAGTCGGACGATTGCTGCAAGTTCGAGTTTGGTGCGGCCGGAATTCAAGGCGACTAAGAAAGGAAGAAACAAGCTTAGAAAGATGCCTTTAAGAAACTATTAAAATTGAATGGCTCACTACAGACCTTGGGGATCTTCAGGAAGCTCCAAAGCAAGTGCTAAATGGATGAGATGCATGCTTGCGTGATAGTCGTTGGAAATGTTGTCTGCCATATTGTCCATGAGGCATCCAATCTCTGTAAGATGCATGGCTTCCCAAAGAAGTCCATGACCACCAGTCCCAAAGCATGTCTTTGGCTTGTACACGAAGTGGGGCTGCACAGGTGGCATCAATCTTTCAAAAGACAGTGAGCTCTGGTAGCTGAGAAAGCTAGAGCTCGATGAAGACTGATGACGCACAGAGTAATTCCAGGCTTCAGTACTACACATTCCCATCGAGCAACACGCGAGGACTCCAAGTCATCTTTGCCTTGTGTATACACCTGCAGGTCAAAAATCCACTTGGATCCAACGCACTTGCACCACGCTGTGTCTCCGAAGTACTCTAGATCAAAGAAGCTCGCACGCTTCAATTTCTTGAAGCGATCAATAATGTGGTTAGGGGTGACTTTGTTAATCACCCAGACAAGGACAAACCACAGCTTGACGCCACTCTCTAGCGTCATGTAAGTGGATAGGCCGGTCGTATCGTTGTGAATAAAAGAGTGGGCAAAGGGATGTCCAAAAAGGTACCACTGTGGATACCGGAGGATGTCGGCTATGGTCGCTGGTGTGGAGTCAATGACGCGCCGACGAGCCCTCAGATCATCGTATATTCCACTAGAATAGAATGTCTCGATGTAAGATGGACCTGTATCCAAGTACAGGAGATGACTTACGCCACCCCTGCCGGGATTCCTGCGTCCGAATGTGCATTGATGTCGAGGAGGTTTAGGATGAGGGTGGGGTTAGTTCTTTGGGTTATCGCCTCATCCAAAGTTGTCTTGATCATCTCAGGCCATTCTGTGAGGTCTTTGAAAATCACTTAGAATGTAGGGGTAGAATTTTGAACGCATCGAAAGGCCTACCTTGGGCGTCGATAGCGAGGTTACCTAGGGTCAACTCGCCAAGATGTTGTACATCCCCGTCGGCTGAATCATTACTAGTCCTGGAGCGGGTGCGAGTTTCTGAGAAAACCACACATCTCCCTCTTCCCAGAGCCTTCCTGACTCTCTCTTGCAGGTCATCACGCTGAAAGAATGATTCTAGGAGTTGGGCTTCTTTAAGGCCTTCAAGACCTGCCGCATGCTGGAAGGGCGTGCAGCATCGGGACAGATACGACATGTGGCTGTAGAACGGTGTTGACTTCTTAAATATTAGGATAGACAGTATGAGCATGCAAATAGAACGATAAATATGAATTGAAGCAAGGTACAGTGACACGTACAAATTTAGGATGCAATGGAATAGGGACATTCATCTTAAGACCCGGCATATAGCAATGGAAGTAGGTCCATTCCAAGATATCCTTGTCCGGGTAGATTGTGTATGCGTCTGGCACTTCGGAAATGAACTTGTTGTCCGGGCTACTCTTGAAACTCATAGCGTGATCATGGAATGACAGGAAGTCCTCTCGCTCTGCGGCAGATGTGTCTAAGGGTGTTGGAAAAGACTGATACTGTTTTCTGTGAATGTTCACGGAGTCCTCGGCCATAGTTTCTGGCTGGAGGCCTAGGGTTATAGTTGGTTTCAACAGCAAACAAGAGTGGAATAGAGTGTGGGAAAGTAGGGTTTAGAAATACTTGAAAGTCAAAGGTATACTCCCCGAGACCTTACTCGTACAAGTATCAGGTGATTCCATAGACATCAAGTTTATAAGGACGTTGTTCACTTATTTCTTTCTCAGCTTGAGCAACTGCTGTAGTCCGGAAGGTCGACGAAGAACAATTTCCGCGCGTCGTCCGCCTCGAGGCGTATTTATCCGCTTAGATGTACTTGTATCTCCTAATCAGATGTATTAGCAGCTAAATATGAGCTAGAGATACAGAAATTCAGGGGTCGGGGGATGGTAAATCGTCCGAGAGTGCACATAAAGCCCATTTACAATGATGTAAAATCGGCCCTTAAACGCACGCTTTAAAGCACAGAGTATTATATTCAGCTTATATATGAGCTTGGATGATGAAATACACTAGTTAATCAAGTCTTACCGCGACAGTGTAGAAAATAGACCAACGTCCAAGTAAGCCGCCATCTGAAAACAAGACCCAGCTTTGCTATCAGCTACAGACTCGCTCTATTCGTGCCTTTCAGTCTCATGTAGCAGTATTACGTTGTTGGTTTGAATGTTCGCTCACCTAAGGACTAGTCCGAGGCCACTTTACCTCTTGAAAGCTCTGGAATCCTCCAAATTCCGACCCACTGCACCTCCCTGCTCATCTTTCGCCGTCCGTTGGGTTTTGTGTTTAGGATAAAATTGACCTCTCCTCTCAAGATAGATCACCTTTGTTGACTAAGCGTCTTTGTGAATCATGACAGAGACAATCGTCGGATAACGATTCAGGCGGTATAAGATACGTACAAGCTAGAATAGCATAGAGAAAAAGTCTAGAAAACATGATTGGGGGACGAGTCGGGTGCTGTGACTTGCGTGGGCACAGGAAATAGTTGGATCTATTTAGGAAGGGGACGAAATCCTTATAGGTGGAACTGCAGGGGTGTCCAAAAGGAGGAGAGGGCGTTGATGAGCGGCATCATATAAAAAGATTCTACCCATATCCACCTTTCAGAGCTATTCATCCGCACTGGGATCCGGATTCACCCCAAAATATTGGCCGCAAATAAGTGTAAGAGTAGTCTTAATTTCCGCCCACTGCTGTCTATTAATCGCGATTTACAGTGAGGTTAAAGTAAGGTGACAGTTTGTTTGAATATTGCTATATCTTTCTTCCTGCTGTTCTCTCCCTTATGTGACAATGTCTGCGCATTTCCTGAGCGTGCATTTCGCTGGATTGAATATATCAATTTTCAGATGCATATATATGTCATAGAGCTACTTAGAGAACAGATAAATAGGGGGTAATGCATTTGACAGCGAACAGCGAAGTAGCCAAATGAAAAGGTAAAACTGTAGGGGTGCGGCTGAGAGCGGTCCGGCTTGTAGATTGCATTTGAAGTCGTCGACGTCGGAGTGGCATTGGAGTATTGCATAGGTCATTGCCCGGAGAAGCTAAAGGCAGACAAAAGGCTGGGTTGGTACAGCGACACATGGCCAAGAACGCGGAAAGTGGAACCAAGGCGGTCGCGCAGTCATCCGAGGGGAACTCACCTAAGTTGCCTCGGGAGGAGTCGAGAGTGCTCACTACCTGTTTGATGCCGACGTTAGTCGCTGCCATGAACTGAGAGAGAAAGATATGGCTACAAACCTTCCTAACTGTCTGCTACTCCACGAAACTCGTGAAGCGATCGCCACTCACGGCATCTCTCGACTGGATGCCTATTATGCACGACGACGGTAGACCGAGTTGCTGAGAGTGGTGAGACTCTCATGATAAAGACTAGAACTGTGGTCGCTACTGGCGAGTGTGTCATTGCGTAAGTCGGTTGTCTTAGGGGACGGTGAGTGCACAAGTGTCGGTCTACATTCAAAGTTGGTTCCCGATATGTTAGTTAGTATAGGTATAGGGTATCTTTGGTGGGGGCCAAGTGGCTCGTCACGTGCACTTACCCACGCCTTCCTTAGTCTGCCAGCCGCAAAATCAGAATTTAAGCCAATCGCAAGACACCCTTAATATGCTGTCTCAGATTGGTTTAAAATGCAGCGGAATATTCCTCTGTATTATATCCGACTCTCACAGACACACCCAACTGAGTTCCTCTACCGTTGGGAGCCAAATAGCACCAATTCCTTCTAACTCCGGCGATCCCCCAACTGAAATTCTCCGACTCAAGTGAGATGTATATTTAGGCCAAAAGAAAGAAAATAATAACAAAGAACACCCACTCTCTCTTATGTGGTCGAAAGGATGGCAACCTTCCTGTGGGCGAGGCAGAGAGTCTCGGAGGCCGCCAAAGCCGGTCGATGAGCGCAATGCCGAGTCTCATGAGCCAACACCAAGATAAGCAGTGACAGCACTGGTTAGTCGGTATCTAGAAATAAGCGTCACCCTTCTGAATGGAATTAAAGCGTCCAGTACCCGAGTAGTAAGCTCATTGCAGTCGATGTGATGAGCCAGGCTGGTTGGATGGGCTTTTAAGGTGCCTAGAAATCACTGGAACGGCAGCGATACAACTGACATTTAGGAAGCCGGAAAATATAGCGTCACAGATAGAATTCAATATCTAACGTAGCGGGCTTCTGCCGTGTTGACACGGCTTTATGTACTGGTTTGTTTATTGACCCGAACCTCAAGTCCCGTGACAGGGAATAAGGTAGTGCTCGATGCTATGCGACAGAAGATATTTGTAGAGAATGAGTCGAGAATAATGAGATCCAAATCCTGTGATGTTATCCGACGAGAAATATTTTGATGTGGCAAGTTGAGATAAAACAGGAAGCCTTGGCAAGACCGCGTGTCAACTAACCGACGTCAAGAGTTTTGGGGTGAATCCCAGTGCCGCTAATTGTGCATGGCATGTCCTTGACGTGCCGAAGAGCGGGACACTGTGAAGACATGGGAATGGCATGCCGAAAGTTCTATGCGTGTCACATCCGTGTTCAGTCCGTTTCCTGGACGTGACCTCGGCATGTCCCGGCTCAAGACACGTGACTGGCGAATAGTCTGTTTCGGGC
>WSUD01000888.1:0-10491 GCA_019633495.1 Tulasnella sp. 427 | reverse complement strand
TCTTTCGCATTCCATCATACGTCGTACGTAGTTTGTAGAAAATTCACAATTGCTGGTATTTGGTTAAATGCGCAAAGTGTGCTGGGCATCGGCAAGGTGGTCGTAATTATAGCCGAGTGGCCCGTCATCAGCGAGTTACGATGCGTCATGTGAAAACGTTTTGCGGCGTCTTCGCGGATTGTTCCATTCTCGACTGTGCCCTTGCTTCGTCCTTTGACCCGGCCACCCGCACGCCCACGGAACCCGCACAGTCTTTCCACGCACTGAAGTTACTTTATATACGCTAGAAGATGGCAGCAGCTGAGGAATCCAGCTCAGTTCCTCGATCAGGTTCTCGCTGGGCGTCGTTCGCGTCTGGTCCAATGACACCGTTAACTTTTGTTCGGGAAATCGAGTAAGCCTATGATCACGGGCAGAGATAAGCTGTCAAGACTTTGCTTATCGTCGGATGCTAGCCCTGTAGACATCCTTGCAGTGCCGAGGCATAGGCGGCTGCAGACTTTGGCGGTAGCGACGTGGGCGTGCATGATGCCAATATGCCTCGCCATATTCTTCCTGCTCTGGTGAGTATTATCTACACCACCGGACTGCAAAGGGCTCGCGACTTATGAACTTCTGTTTGCAGCTCGCTGCCGCCACTTTGGCCGCTGATAATCTTGTACCTCAGCTGGGTGTTTCTGATTGACAAGGCGCCCGATCGAGGCGGTAGGCCGAGCAAGTGGATGCGCTCGCTGAGGCCTTGGTCTTGGTTCGCTGGGTACTATCCTGCGTCGTGAGTGGGCATGCTGTGACTAATGTGTGAGTGTTGGATTAACCGTCCTCTCGATGGCGTTAGGTTGATCAAGGCGAGTCTGTCTGGGTGGTCGTATTGCATGGTCTGGGCTTAATCGGCTCCTCTGCTCTCGTTGATACAGGAAGTAGACCTCCCTGCGGACAAGCCGTATGTCTTTGGGTATCACCCTCATGGTTCGTCTGTGCTATCTTTACGTGAAGTAAATCTCGGGCTGACGATCAGGCTTCATCGGTGAAGGCATTATTGGCATGTGCGTCTCGGCAGTAAGACGTCGAGTTTACCATCGCTGACTATCGTCTCCTGCTCAGGGGTGCTTTCGCAACCTTTGCGACAGAAAGTGCGTCATCTGCTCCCTCGGGTGATCCCATTTTGGAAGCGGTGTCTTATCGTACATATGCGTGAATAGGCACCGGATTCTCGAAAGCCTTTCCAGGCATCAAACCTCACCTCCTCACCCTTGCAAGCAACTTCCACATCCCGCTATACCGAGACCTTCTCCTCTCCCTCGGTATCTGCTCGGTCAGCAAAAAGTCGTGCACCAACATCCTTTCGTCTGGCCCTGGGTCGGCTATCACGATCGTGATTGGAGGAGCAGCAGAGAGTTTGGCTGCGAGGCCAGGAACTGCTGGTTTGTTCTTTCCTTTGAATGTTCCCGAGAATGGAGAGTTGACGATGGCTCAACGTTAGACTTAACGCTTAAGCGAAGGTTAGGCTTCATCAAAGTGGCGATCCAACAAGGGTATGTGAGCGATACGGTTCGCGAAGTAGCCAGTCTACTCTCGACTAACATCAAGCGATCACGTAGAGCGTCATTAGTGCCGGTGTTCAGCTTCGGAGAAAATGATGTGAGTATCGTAGGACCTTGACAGCCTTTTTACCCGCGTTGCGCTGATCAAGCATGTGGAAATAAGATCTATGACCAGCTGTCGAACGAGAAGGGGACAACCATCTACAAGATGCAGAAAACGTTCCAGCGTCTATTCGGTTTCACCCTACCACTTTTCCACGGGAGAGGTCTCCTAACTTACAACGTTGGACTGCTGCCTTTTAGGCATCCTATCGTCTCCGTGGGTGCGTGACTCGGATCTGGACGTCAGGCATGGCTACCGACTAATACGTTCCGTTTAGTTGGTCGTCCAATAGCGGTCACACAATCCGACAAACCCACAAAAGAGTACGTCGAGCAGGTACAAGCTCAGTACATCGAAGAGCTGGTGAGAATATGGGATACGTATAAGGACACGTACGCCCGTGAACGTACGAGGTAATGGCTCCGACACCCCTCTTCATTTCGTCGACACCGTGCTGACCGAATCTTGGTATCTTCAGCGAGCTCAAGCTTATAGATTAGACTAATACGATCGGTGCAAGTGCGCAATGTATTTTTGGTTTTGGTTTCGTGTCGTTTTCTTCACAAATAGGAGTCATACACGGCGCGTAAGCGAGAGATGAACTTCTTGTGTATGAGATGCGGGTCGACGAATAGGAACCCGGAGCTTCAATGCACCTCGTACACTTGCAGTCCACTGGCATGCATGCTGCCGCACCCTGGCCTCCTGTGGTGAAGGCATCCTGTGTATGGCCGGTTTTGTCCTTGATGTGCTTGGTCGAGGGTTGTATCGGCTGGCCGTTGTCCGAGGAATGGAGACGGGGGAGGCTTTGGTTTGATTGAAAGGCAACCGACCAAGAATCTCTCATGCCTTATAAATTACAAGAGAACGAATGAAGATCCCTTTTGTCCGCTTGTAAGTTCGCTTTTCTCTGGCTTCACTATGATTTCATTTCCGTCTGTGTCTAGGGTGCAGTGCGTGCTTCTCAGGGTCTCGCCTTTCTTCCACACAAACCACTGGCAGCTCATGTGTACGCCCGTAGTAGGCGCCGCATCTCACAACTCGTGGTCGTTGCCATCACAGCTCTGAACTACAACTGGCTCTAGTCATCTCCTGAAACGAGTAAGTATATAAAGCGTCAAACCTGTGGAGATCGAACAAGCAGATCACACATAATCCCCACTCTCGTCTCTCCCAGAAGAATGACCGCAGAACTACAAAGAGAAATCAAGTTCAGAATCGAGCACCTTGATAAATGTTTGCGAGGAGCCAAGCACCATGGTTATGATTTTTACCCGAGATTCTCGGCCAAGTTTGAAGCGTGCGGTGAAACTTGTCTTTCTGAAACGAGAAATGACTGACCTCGTGCCAATTTTATGCTCAGTCTGAAGGCTTCATACTGTACTCTGGAACTGCAGACCGCCAAGTCTAAGCCTTGGCCTCTGGCAAGATTGATCACCGGGTCGAGCTCTGGAAGCTCGTCCACTCAACCACAACTCGATCTACTCAACAAGGAGCTGCAGAAACTAGAGATGCCGATTTACGTAAGTATTAGACTGTAAGATGCAAAAGCTATAAATGCCTATGCTCAATGTGCAATATCTTTAGGGCTTAAACGCTTTAGCCCAAAAGTCCTTGTGCCCCGCATCTTATCAGCCACTAGACCTCCGCTCCAGACCGGTGGTGGCGAAAACACTTCGAACACCGCTTTCTCTAGAACACCCGAGGGTTTTCGCTGCAGAATCGCCCGAGGGGGCCCTTTTGGTATTCAAAGAAGTTGCTCAGACACCTTTGCGAAATTTGACTCCAGAAGAAATGAAAGTAAGCGGAGAATCTCCCAAAAAGGCAAGATGCACATGCTGAACGGACCGTACTCAGATTCAGAACTCCGAGAGAGAAAAATGGAAGTCACTACGACATCCAAATATTCTTGAGATACTCGGGACTGCCAACTTTCAAGGATCATACTGTCTAGTTTCGGAGCTCGCCCCAAATGGGAACGTTGTGGACTACATTCGAAAGCATCCGGTAGCACCTGTCCTTAGATTAGTAAGAGGACTTTCTCATCCTGTGTCCTAAAGCCAACGCTGACGAATGTTTTCCTAGATACGTGACGTGGCTGCGGCTGTTAAATATCTGCATGTTGAAAGTGGTTTGGTTCATGGGGACATCAAACCTACGAACATGCTCGTGACTGCTGAAGGCCGAGCTCTCCTTTGCGATTTTGCAACGGTAAAAAAGAGCGGAGAGGATAGTTCATCAACGAGCACGAATAGTAGATCAACTTTGTTTCTCAGTCCAGAGATCCTAGACCACTCGGCACTAAAGAGAACAAAAGCGTCGGATATGTGGGCCTTCGGCATCAGTGTCGCACAGGTGCGTTCGTCTACTCTACTATGGCAAAACGGTTAGCTGATGGGCTGCCCGGAACAGATTATCAAGCGAGCTTCCTCGCCATGGAATAACGGCGAGACGAGTCATCCACAAGTACGTCAAACGGTGGTGACAAATGATAGAAGGCCAACCCGGCCGACCACGTTCCGGGATTCCAAAGAGGAAGACGCTTGGAATGTAGCCGAAGCTTGTTGGAAAAGGGATAGCCGGGAAAGACTCGAGATTTCAGCGGTGATACGGAGATTGCCGTTATAAGAGTCATCTCGGTCCCAGACGGCTTGAGGACCGACCTCGTCTCGCACGACCCTTCCTTCTAGTCTTGAACACCATGCTTAGTCATGCTATACCGGATATAACCTGGTCCGATAAGCAGAACACAATTTAGGTTAATCTGCATGGACAACCGGTACCGGGCCATGTGTACGTTAATAAGTCACCGATCATCGATGATGCAAGATGAACCCCATTCTCACACGAGTGCAGTGCCGTGCGAGTTTGCCTGGGCATTGTGTTTGCGTGTCCCGCCAGTAAACATAATCTTCGAGGTCTAAGGAAATCCTGATGATCTCACCCGCTTGAGATTACAATCGATCAATCGCGTCCACCATGACCTCCCTTCTAAGTGAATCACCCGACGCACCCTCTTCATCAGACGGCTCTGGTGTTCACGAGAAGAGCGGAGATGAACTTACCCTAACCTCAGAAGAGAAAGCTATCCAGCAATATCTCATGGAACGGCTACCTACACCTCAAAACAGTATTTTCGACACCGTGAATACGCGAATTGCGAGACTTGAACCGCTCGTACAAGACATTGAAAAGATGCTCAAAAGCGAGGATTTCAAAAACTGCATAGACAGACCAATGAGGAGACGAGCGGAACGGTACGCCTTTACTCAGTTTAACTCGGAACCTACTCAATCTAGGCTCTCGCGCCTCGTATAGGGCGCTTACTAACTTCCAGGCTCAGAAGAGCATGTCTCAGTCCAGTCTCTTTGGACGTATACCAATGTTTGCTCTTATCCGCTCGGTCAACGATTTGGGTTCGGACCTGGAAGGCCGATATCTAGACCTGAAGGTCTGTCCTGGATTACAGTATCATGGGTACTCCCCCGAACGCTCTCTTTCTGCGTAGATGAAAATTTCCGGCGAATGGAGAGCCCAGATACTCTTCCAGGCGTACAAAAGAGAGCTGAAGGGGGTGGAACCGCAGTTGAAGAAACAGAACAATGATCTATACGAAGCGACCGAAAATCTCCGGTCGGTACACACCCAAATAGCATTTGTGAGTCGCAATTTTCAGGAGCCTCTCGCCACTTTCCCATCGACTGATGCCCGCTGGAACCAACAGGGGCAGTTCGTCGTCCAAAATACTGACGACGATGGATTGCTGAAGGCCGATGTGGATGACAATGACGATTTCCCTATAATTTATGTCGACTTCTCTGGGGAGAGGCAAGGAAAGCGGGCGCAAGGGTCATTCGGAAGCATACATAACGCCTGGACATCTCGAAACAAGCTCGAATCTGCTGGGGTGTTTGTTGTGAAGGTCCCAAGAGCCCATCGTACTGGGAGAAACGTAAGCTGTTTCTACCCTTTCAGAGCCCCGAGCATATCTGAACGCGAGCTTATCATGACCTCACGATCAGGAGCTGTCACGAGAAGGCGATGTCTGGAAATATCTGCAAGTACCGAAACCGCACCCGAACATATTGGAGCTTTACGGAACTTGCCAAATTGGAGGTCAATTCACCGGTCTTATATCACGCTGGGTCCCTGGAGGCAAGAGTTGGAAGGATTCTCTTCTCGACTTCGACGAAAATCAAAATATAGCATTTGTATGTGTCCGGCTATTTCTCGACTTTCTTAACCCAACTAAATTCGCTTTGAATATAGCTCGAGCGGACCGCGGATGCCCTGAAATGGATGCACGAGAAAATCGTTGTCCACGGCGACGTCAAGCTCGCTAACGTGATAATATCACGGGAGCCCTTGAAACCACTTCTGTGCGATTTTGGGTACTCGCTTCGGAGGGAGCTAGACGATACCCAAGCTTCCGTCAAAGGGGGTGGTAGCGGTCCATACGTAAGCCCCGAAGTATACAAGGGCGATCGGAAGACATTTGCTTCGGACATATGGGCCTTTGGTGTCTGCATCGTTCACGTACGTAGCTCAGTCCACGCAGACTAAAAGAGAGCGTCGTGATCTCATCAACATCAAGCAGGCATTAACGCAACGCCTACCATTCGCGGAACGCATGAAAGACGTCGAAGACATACGAGAAGAGTATTACAGACTGTTTATCACCGAAAAGCTGCGGCCTAGCCGGCCCAGCGACCTTACTCCAGCCGGTTCCCTCGCATGGTCTGTCGCACTCGCTTGCATCAATGATGAAAGCGCGGCTCGACCCGAAACAAGGGAGGTGCACCTGGCTTTTCAAGGTATAATAGACGGAAGGGTGGAGATTTCTGACCTCTTGGAGGAGAGAGCACCACACGTTAGCGAAGATAGTGGACCGGGAACGTAAAGTGCAAATGCTGTAACTCAGAACGTTTTGGTCTACTGTTACCCACCTCTTGTACCTTAGCTTTGCTCTACACTTCTCAGTTACAAACCCCACTAAGCTTAGCTTAGTGAGTGCTTGCCGCGACCTAAATCAGTACCAACGACCTATGGGTTACCATTTGATCCGATCGCGAGCAACTGCTCGAACTTGGTAGCCTCTCATTCTCAGGCGTATTGTTAGGGTCAAGTGTGCTCGATTTGCACCGGCAAGCGGTGGGTGCAGAGCAAACCCCAAGAACGCCTGATCACTTCATGCGCGACTCTCAGCCTCAGCAATATAATCTCGGACGAGCAGTAGTCTTTTTATAATTATATATGTATTTCATAGAGCTACTTGTTCGGTCGGAGGGAACGGTGAAGACAACCTGCAGTGAATCTCACGGCGCGCCGGGCGCGGTGAACCCATCTGTGGTCAGTCCCGCCTTCGTCCCTTGCCTATTGTAACCACCGCGTTAGCGTAAACTATGTAAGTTTAGACTAGTAACGCTCTGTATCGATACATTTGTCCTTGATTTGTTCAAGTCCCAGAAAGATGGAGTAGAAACGGGCGACTAAAGGCAGGGTGTTTCGGCACCCGTTTCGGCGTTGGGATCCCACGAAGTACGTCGGGCAAAGTTCGAGGGGCACCAGCTTGCCTGGTTCCCACGTACGTGCGTTCAACCGAACTCACTACTTGCCCCAACAAGACGCATGAGACAGGGAGGCTACGAACTCGGTGGCGTAGAAGACGAAGTTGTAATTTGTAGACTTCCCACGGATGCAGAGCAACACGTGTTGACCTGCAGCGCTCCTTCTTGCCCACACACACCAACGACCTACTTGGATGACAGACGAAAGATCGGACGCTACCCGGCATGACGATGATCTAAAAAAGCTTGCCCCGGAAGAAATATTTTGGAAAAATCGATACGACGTTCTGAAAGAGCATGGTTATGTCCTCCGTCCCCGTTATCGTCCGGGGTGGACTCCGTCCTGGCCAGACTCTCTAGAGTTTCCTGATCTACGCTGCGAAGATGCGGTGGCCCTCTCTGTGAGCTCAAGTACTTGAATTTCTGCACTTGTCTTATCGCTTTCGTCTGTAGCACTCCAAACGCCTGGACGCGGAACGAGTTGCAGATGGGCGACCAGTCTTCCTCAAATTGGCTCCCAAGTCGTCCCCTGAAATAACCATTGGCCGGCTATTAGCATCTCCGGATCTTATCAAAGACCCACGAAATCGCTGCGCGCCTCTTCTTGACGTCCTTGAGGACCCAGTCGATATAGAAAGCGTTATCCTCGTTTTCCCCTTGCTTCGACGACTGGATCATCCCAGACCCACCACCGTCGGGGAATTCGTCCCGATGATCCAACAAACTCTGGAGGTACGGATGGTCCCTTTTCTGTCAGTGAAAGATTTTCAGAAAGCTTTATTCACAGACGTTGGCTTTCTTGCACGAGAACGAGATTGCTCACAGGTATACTGCCAATCTCATACTCGCCCTGCCCTGAACTTGACTTACTTAAATCTGCGTCTGACTTGCAGGGATTGCGCGTTTGATAATATAATGATGGATGGTCGCGCTATCTATCCAGAAGGCTGGCATCCCCAATCATTTCTGCGTGCGCGGCAATATCCCAAAACGCTTCAACCCGGATCCATCAGAGACGTGGAGGATATGTCTTATTACTTTATTGACTTCGGTTTAGCGACTTACAAGCAAAACCTGACAACTGGAATGGACGGTCAAGAAAGAGCCCCCGAACTTTCCGACATCGAACCATACGACCCGTATAAACTAGACGTGTACATCTTGGGGATGGCTTTCCGCCGGTTCTTTCAGACTGTGGGTTATTACCTCCCCTAATTGCTGGCTACCACTGAGAGTCTTTCTCCCTCAAGACCTACCAACAGACAGACTTCAAATATCTCCAGCCAATAACCGATTACATGACTGTTCCTAATCCATCGGCGCGACCAACAGCTAAACAGTCATACGAACGATTTAAGGAGGTGCTAGCCGCGATACCCAAGGAGGAGCTGTCTAGGCGGTTGTCCCCGCTTCAGGAGGAGTCTTTCACTCAAAAATTGTGGAATGATCTCGATCACTTTATATGGACGAGCTTATTCAGTCGCTGGGTCACCAAGAGAAAAGCGGAACCTCTCGTGTGATTCATGGTATAGCAGGGCTAAAGTTATTGTAGCAGTTGCCGATCCTCTTTAGCCTTTCCGTCTCGGAAAATAATATGCATATCTTTGGCGCTGCAACATCGCACTATTGGGGGTACCGAAATCCGAAATCTAGGTGTAAATCAAGATCGCATTGGAGGACTTCGTCGCACTCTGACGGAGCCCTACCCATCAGTGTGTCGCGCAGCAGCGGCCAGGAAGAAGTGAATATTAAGACATCATAACGGCATCCTAGTAAAAAACCAATCCCTCAGATGATATGGGCACGAATTTCTTAGCTCCTTTCCACCTGTATCGACAAGTCATCGAGCCCTGGAATCTTGCTTCTCAGGAGTCGGTCGACCCGGTCTATCACTCTGTCAACATTGGTGTAAGACGTCTTCTTGACTGAGTGAGGGCCAGTGGGATCGTACGACGACGCTGACGGCTTTAGTCGAACATGGATGGAGCCAACAACGGAAGAAGAGTCCTTTGGCCAAAACCTCGCCTCTGAGAAGGAGGCAACTCCATCCACATGCGAGAGCTGCGAGAACCACGTGTAAGTACTACCGAACGGCGAAGTGTGCTGAGAGGGGAACATACCTCGTGCAGAGCTTCTTGAACGTTCCTCTCCTTGTCCCCAATATCTAAGCACAAGACCTTCCCACAGTCGATGACCAAAGGGATGACACTGGCCGCAATCAGGACGGCAATGAACAGCGAGGCAATGGGGTCGAACCCGGTCCAGCCGTAAAGCTCGATGAGTATTGTTGAAATAATCACACCAACGGAGCCGAGGGTATCCTGGGGAATGGATAAGATGTCAGTCGAACTAGGTAACGAAGCAGAAAGGGGACAAGCTCACAGCCATGACGTGTAAGAACACTCCGCGCATGTTATGACTGTGTCCGTGATCATGATCATCATGCTTATGTTGCTGCTCAGGATGGAAGGTGTCCAAATGTGGGTCGTGTTCGAAGCGGTACGATGGTGTAATGGGAGAATAGATGCCGTTGGGCGTCGCCGGCGAGCTCGGAGGAGATTGATCGAAATCGAGAGGAACCGGGGACGTCTTTTGCCGACTGTTGAAGTGCGAATGAGAGTGCGAATGCGAATGTTCGTCCGAGTCATGGTCATGGGTATGGAGTTGGTCGGCCTAGGATGCAGGGACTGGTTAGAATACCTCCACATATGGCCGGGGTGAGATGTCTTACCCAGTGAACGGAGTTGCTTCGGCGGCGTGGAGCAGCACGTGAATGGCTCTACAATACAAAATCATTTTGAATGGTAAGGCTTGAAAGCATAACCAACGAGACTTACGTGATCGTGGTCGCAGTCGTCGTGACTGTCATGAGAGTGACCATGTCCCTGTTCGTCGTGACTATGACCGTGACCACTATGACTGCTGATTGACGAAGACCCGTATCCATTATGAGAGTGGCCATGACCATGATCATCGTGAGAGTGGCTGTGGTCATGTCCATGGGATCGAGTCGAGGACGTGGCCTAGAGGAACAGGAAGGGTTAAGCGACGTGGCGGGAAACGCCTGTTTGGAATATACCTTAGGCTCTGGAGCATGCGAGTGAGAATGCGAATGCGAATGCGAATGAGAGTGCGAGTGTCCCTGATCGTTGAAGTTGTCTCAGAGAGGTGGGTTCGTCGTATCACAAGAGGAACTCACGTGGTGATGATGACCCCCAATCGCGAACATGCCGAACAGATTAACACCCAGGCCCAGCGAGCTGACGATCAACAACTGCCT
>WSUD01000887.1:0-10492 GCA_019633495.1 Tulasnella sp. 427 | reverse complement strand
CTACTAGACTTGACAATTAAAGGACCTTCTCCAGTGGAAAGTTTGAGGATGCTGACACTACATGATCGACATGGCTTTTGGAATAAGCGCCCGTTCTAAGAGACCAGAAGAGATGATGGTGTAACGAGGAGGGGGCAAAAGTCTAGAATGATACTCTCGTAGTAGCTGAGACCTTATAAGGTCCAGAGGGCGCTCCCAACACAACCGAGCTATGGGGCTGTTGGGGATAGAACTAGGTCAGCCGACTTTCCATGGATTCTCATGCAAAGCTAATTCCCAATACCACACTTGACAAGCTTCCGAGCGTAGCCTTCCATGCACTGAGATTCCCAGGTAAACAGGCTTTATCTTGGACTTGGAGTAATGTTCTCTCTCGTCTACTCGCGTTCAATAAGGGACTCGGAGATGAGCTTCCGTTTATCTTCTGCGTCAGTTCTCTCGCATCGTGTAGTGAACCCGTCGTGTTAGATAGCACAGCCCGAGAGCTCCGATTTTATTATATGGCATAGATGTCTTTAACTTCCGTTGCGTCTAACAACTGAGGGTCAATCGGAGTGCAAGATTGCCGCTTCCTTAACGGCGTTTCCCCCCAGGCGATCCGAAGCTACCGATGTCCGGGACGCGTATCAGGTCACATCTTTCAGTTCAAACCTCAATGATAGGTTTTCATGGAAAACATTGCTGTACGAGCCCGTAAGTTTGAAGGCGCTTTGGTGCCCACTTATGGCGAGCAGGTTCCTCTAGGGTCAACTTCTTGCTTCGGACACCGTGTTTCAACTTCAGGCATGCGCTAGACAAATCCAATGTCTCGGAGACGGAGACGGGAGCACTCGAGTGGACGTCTTTTGATTTAGACCAGCGCCTTGGCAGTGCTTTTCGGCGCACTGCCATGAAAATGACCCCTAAATTGAGCATTGCAAACTGTTCGGAGACAACGTCTCTTCTCGTCTGTCAAGCGCCTGTAAGAGCAACCTGAATTCATTCTGACCACTGGCAGACAACGGCCCGACACGATTCAAAAGCGACATCCCGTAAGCATATGTATCTTCTCGGGTCGCGTCAAACAGTCGGAACTCCAAACTCAATCAAAGCACAGATGCAAGTCTTGCAGAGTCAAGAACGAAACCTATCCATAAAATGATCTCCCACCTGAAATCCTCGCCCATGCATTTACTTTGCTATACAACAGCCTCTCTACCCCAAGGCTAGCGCACTTCGAGCAGCGGGCCGTAATCAGTAGGGTGTGCAGGTTCTGGGAGGGGCTTGTTCGCCAGACCCCAACACTCTGGACCCGAATCGACGTCGCTGACAGCGCCGACTCAATTTCCCTCGACCTTGGGAAATCCGGATCAACTTCTCTAGAGGTGGAATGGGACGAAAACTTTGTCTTCACAGAGACGAACCGTTATTCCCGCCTCCTTCTTCTCCAGCCGCACTTGCACCGAATCAAGCACTGGCGATTCCATATCGTCTCACACAGCACTCGTTGGGCCATTCGGAACCTTCAAAGCGCGTGATTAGACGCTCTGGAGACGCTCGAACTCACCGTGAGCCGTTGGGCAAGGCAGCCGGAGCACTTGAACATGCTCGCTCCAAAGCTTCAGAAACTGTTCATCAAAGGCGAACTACTCCCGAACGACTGGACGAGTCTTAACTTCTTCACACACCTTGAAGTCGCGGGGAATCTACAAAATAGTATGCCTCTCTACCGAGCTTGCCGCGCTTGTTCCAACCTGGAGTTCTTGGCACTCGCGAACGTCAGGGGCGGAGAAGGCGCCGGCGACTTACTCCCAGCTGAAAACAGTCTCCTCGAGCCAGTCACCTTGCCGAGACTAAAACAGCTCATTCTGAAAACCTCCTGGATCTCCTCACCCACCGTCGCTGTGATCGGCAACATCTCAGCCCCACAGCTCGATACTTTGTTCTACTTTCGAGGAAACTTCGAAGTTCTGGGCATGGTCCTACGAGGTGCCGAAACTCGATGACGCTCGCTGATCTCGAGCGTCGTTGCCAATGCGTGTGAGGCTGGTCGTACGTCCGTTGAACTCGTCTTCAGCGGATTCTCCGTCAGCCTCCGCACGAACCAGGGTACCAGCGATAGCCGCCTGTATGTGACTACAGTTTCAAACGAATCCGCATCCCTCGCATCCCTCGCTCCCTAGGCATCAAAGCTTTCGTTCGACACCGCTGGCCTTCCCTTTTGGCTTGTCTGGAACTGGGGTCGTAGGCAGCAGGATGAAGAAGCTATGTTACAATTCCTGTCGAACCTCTCCACCATCACACACCTGGAGCTCAGAAAGGACCATATGGCCTTTATCAGCTACCTCTCATCTCCTTACACACCTGCCGGTCCGAATCAGCCGGGGGCGGCAGTATGGCTTTTACCCAAACTCGCCGAGATCGTCATACCGCAATGGTCTGTGGATGACGACAGTCTGCCGTAATTTGTAGACTCGGTTCACAAAATGAACCGAGCGAGGCACAAGGAGGAATCACCAGCTGGGGTGAAAGGGCAAGCAATGATGGTTTCACTTGCGAATGTCATCTTTCGCGTGGGAGATGAGGTGCTTGTCAATGGAGAGTAATTGGCCCTACTCACCGACATTCTTTGAAGACTATGTGGCATCCTCCTAGTACAATCTAGCGGGGAAGGAGCGGTTGACGAAAAACAAACAGGAGACACTTCCGAGGATTTTTTGTTTCTGGCAAAGATAATCTCTTATAATCTTGCGGGGGACAGTCTCTACAATCATGATTGACTAGTCACGAGCTCCATTTAGTGGAAAGGACACGATAGTCATTCTATCAAATGTGGTTCTCATTATGGAAGGCAAGTAACCTTTTGAAGCGGACAATCTAGCAGTCTCCCAAAGAGACGATGGTCATCTTTGCGAGTGCCTAAGTACTATGTGGTCCGATACCTAGATACAATATAATTTGGAAGTGTTCTGATAATGGGCCATGCATAAAGTTTAGTACTGATATTTGCGTGCCGATCTCATTGGAACGTCATATGTCACGTGAAGTTATGTCATGTCATTCAGCCCCTAAGCCCCCGAAATAATAGGAAAGCTTAGAGGTTTCTCTTCCCTCTTACATAGTCCTCAAACGACCGACCGACTCTACAAGCATTATGGGCCAGTCATTCTCGGAGCTATTTCCTCCAACCCCTACGTTCGATCCTGCGAGAGACATTCCAGACCTTTCAGGAAAGGTCATGATCGTCACAGGTATATTTTGGCATCTACAACGCCTCCGTGCCATATTTCTCCTCATCATAACGTCAAATTTTGCGCGTGATCAATCGTAGGTGGTAACACGGGAATAGGAAAGGAGACTGTCAAGGTTCGTCGTTGAGCGTTTAGCAACCATTTACGTGCAAGCCGACACGTCGGCCCACACAGGCACTCGTAGCAAAAAATGCCAAGGTTTATATGGCCTCGAGAAGTAGAAGCAGAGCGGATCAAGCTATAGCGGACGTGAGTAGTGTCTCCCTTTCGCGGCATTCGCCCATTAATCCCTGCATCTGTTGTAGATCCGCGAGCAGACCGGGAAGGATGCCATATTCCTGGAGCTCGACTTAGCTAATCTCGACTCTGTGACGCGTGCAGCAAATGAGTTCAAGAGGTAAAGTAATGGTATGTCATCTGATGATACTAACGATTTGCTTACCCGAATGATGGGCCCCACAGGCAGGAGCATGAACTTCATGTTCTCTTCAATAGCGGGCAAGTCTGTTCAGCCTCTCCTCCGATTAATCGCTAAGACGATGAGACCATCAGCGGTGTCATGATTCCTCCCATCGAGCAACTGACAGCAGGTATTATGCTTCTTCATCCCTCTGGTTCTTCTCGACCAGACAGGCTTACAGGATTTCTTTCGTCTCAAAGATGGCTATGATCTTCAATTTGGAACAAACGGTGGGTCGGCTGAGCTCTGTGGTCACATTGCCGACTAATAAGATGACAGTGCTCGGTCACGCACATTTTACTCTTCTCCTGCTGCCTGAACTCATCGCCGGAGCAAAGACATCCGGCGACGGGAAATCTCGAGTCGTAAACACCGCATCTAGTGCAGCATATTTCTTGAACAACATCGATTTCGATATCTTGAAAGATACCGAGAAGCGAAAAAAGACGTACTCTGGAACCCTTTACTGTGCTAGCAAACTAGTGAGTAACTGCCATAATCGAATTGAGCCTGCTAAACAAAGCTTTCTCTCGGACTTTTTCTCAGGGAAATGTTTTGTTTTCGAATGAATTGGCGAGAAGGTATGCCGATCAAGGGATCATTTCCAACGCTCTCAATCCAGGTGAGACGACTCGGATGTTGAAAGTCCCAAGACCATAATCGTCTGACTGTCATTCTTTCAGGCAACCTGAAGACGGAGCTTCAGCGGCACACCAGCTGGATCCAAAATTTGTTGCTGGTAAGGAGCATCTAATCAGCCGCCTTAGGGCGTTTTCACTCAACGAAAACCCACCACAGCAACCAATCCTTTATCCTGCTTTGTATGGGGCTCTCACTCAACTCTGGGTTGGCATAGCCCCCGAAGCTATAAACTACAACGGAGCATGGTTTATACCTTGGGCACGCCCCGGTAAGATCCAAGCAGCCGCCCGTGACCCGGAGCTCGGAAACAAGCTCTGGGACTGGATCGAAGAACAGCGAAAGGGTCGCTGATAAGCCGGCAAATGTTCATAGCTACTCTGTCTAGATTGTCTTTACAGTCGACATTGTAAATGAATACATTTTGTCCTTGTCCCACTAATTTAGTTTTCTTCAACGTTCTGGTCACTGCGGCGAAGCTTACGACGAATCCAGAGGCTGCCGTAGTAGCCTAAGACTACTAAAAGAAAAGAGCCTACAATAGCAGCTCCGATCCACCCAGATTGATCATTCGCCTAAACGGTTCTTGATGAGTACGAAGGTATTCACGGGTTTGGAATCGTTTCGCTTGCCTTCGCCCATCCACGCCACCACCTTCCGGCCAAACCGCCACCATCCTCGGCTTCCGCCGCTTCCCGGCATTTTCTGCAGTTATCGCCAATCAGACCCATAATGGTAATCAAGGATATGCTGCGAGGCACGGTGATCGTCAATTCCGCTCCGACAATTATCAGATTATTCCTTGAAATTCACCTGAAAGCAACCAGAATGCTGAGCAGAGTTAGGATAATGCTGAGCTTTGACATGGTGTTCTCCTTGAGGCGAGCTGCCTTGCGAATATCTTCCTCCCTCTCATCCTCTACTACGTCTTCCAAATCGGGATCTTTGATATCCTGCTTAGCTTTGACAGATGCATCATCATCACCCTCTTGAGTAATAACTGCCTGCTGAATGGAAGAAGGGCTATGACGAGAGGGAATGGACTCGGCAGAGCCAGTTCTGGGTGACGGAGGTTTGCTACCTCGATCGCGGTGTTCGGATGGATAGACCCGACGGAATAGAGATAGACCTCGCTCAGTGACCCCCGCGTACGAGTAAAGCATCAGGATACTGTCTAGCGAGCTTCAAAGCAGAACGAGGTTCAGCGTTGGACCCGACGAAGTGAGTGGATCCGTGCACTTACTCCACTAATGTCATTCCCGCCGTGAAAAGAAGCTAGGGAACATGGTCGTTAGAGTTTACATAGACAAATAGTAAAATCTTTGCTTACAGGAAGAATAATGACATCGCCATGAGAAATTCTAGAGTGTCCGTTTGAGTCCCGTTTTGCGATTGCAGTTACAGCCAGGAGTGCGATGGATGACGCAGTGTCAAAGCCTTTGCGAGATAAAGTCACACAAATATGTTAGTTCATTTCGGTGATTATAAGAAAATCCTTACCGAAGCCGAACAGAATGCCGACGGGGTACATCTTAAAGCCTCACAAATATCGACATTAGAGCGGGTTTCACGGCATTCATTGCATACTTTACCTTCCAAGGTCTATCAACAAATCGAGTAACGGGTCCAAGTATTCTCATCATGAAGAACTTCTCGTTGAGTTGACGATGATAATCGTCCCCCTCTCCTGCCTGATTCTGCGCACGTCGTCTTCTCTCGCGAATGATTTGGTAAAGTATGATTGAGTTGGCAAGGCCGATGATGAATAGGAATGATGCGCTGACAGAGGCGCCTGCAAAAAAGAACGAGGGACGTAAGTCTTCCCGTCATGCTTGGTCGATCGGATTGGCTCACCGATGATGCCCCCCACTTGTCCGACACCTACAAACAAAGGTTGTGAACTCGGCTGGATAGCTTAAACACTGACATCTCCTTACCGTCGATCTTATTATAAACGTCCGTGCTGATGGCAATTGCCACATTCTGTTTAGGGTTTCGTCAGGTAAGGTCCCCGACATAGCTTAGGATTGCACTCACCACAACAATCACAATTGTGCTATGCCCCAGGGAGAAAAATAATCCGCATGTAACCGGTAATTGTCCGAGGTTAATCAAGCCTCTAGTAGCATTGTCGATGGCACTGGAAGCTGATTGTCAGATGGTCCCAGGACGCGTAGCTGTTCGTGACAAGGTCAATCAGCGACCCAATGACCAAGAGATAGGGTTCCTTACACGAGGAAGAAGTGTAATCAACCTTATATGGTCAGCATCCAAGCCTAAAGAGTAGTAAATATCGTCAGAGTGGTTTCTTTAAAGATTCGGCCGTCCTTCCCCGCCAACGCGTACCGTGCCGAAGTCCTAGCGTCTATTGCAGAGGTATTTGTTTAGCACTGAGCACAGGATTGAAAGTATGGTAAAACTGCGTTTACCCATGCGAGAAGACATAAGCTAAGGATTTCGCGAGTTTCCGCTTTTCGTCCAAACAAAAGCCCAGACAGAATCCAGCACACCGCGTTCGCGATAAGCTCACTGCCTATTAAGACGAGCGAGCGACCAAAGACCGTCAGCTCCCAGGATCGCCATTTGGATGTTACCCATGACATGACTGGTAAAGGGGAGAGTGAGGGGACCCGCGTCGTTATCTGAGGTAAGGTGACTTGGGAAAAACCTGGCGTGATCGACGCGATAACGATAGAAGTATTCGGTCACGAGACCTACCGCCGGAGCTCCGCTCCGTTACAACGAGCAGACAAAGTATACTTTATAACCAATGAGATAGTGCGAATTACTTTACATAAAGTCGTCTTCCATCTCCTGCACTGACTTTTGGGGTGCGTCATCCACCTCGTCCATACCTTCGAATAACCGGTCATAAGATTTCGCTTCCTTTTCGGCCGCTCGCTGACGAGCAAGCTCTTGCTGTGCCTTTTTCTGCACATCGAATACAGGTGAATGCGTTGGGCTATACGGATTCGACAAGGACGCACCTGCTCGACAGCCCCGGCTCGCCGCACGGCAGACTCGGCTTTCTGCCGGTCAATCTTCTCTTGTTCATGATCCACATCCCGTTCAGCCTTGGTCTTATCCAATCGATTTACAATGGCGTTTTCCCGTTGGGGGACATGGACTTCATAAATACGTAATGTTGGACTGGGATCCTCTCAAAGCCCATTGTGCTTACTCCTTTTAACCTGAACGTCCAAACTAAGTGTCTTTCTTGCTTGTATCTTTTTAGATTGTCTATGGTACTCACACGTTTATCATTATGAAACGAGACCTGACCAACCGCCATATCACCGGTTTTCTGAAGAGAGCGCACAATGGTTATCTAACTAACGGGTTTGCCTTCAGCCATGGTTGCACACCTTCAGATTGTCCCAAGGCGTGTATATGACGGTGATATTCGACTTCTTGTTGCCTTTAAACGACGAGCCACCAATGAGGAGTAAATCTCATAGACATCCGGATCGACTTACCCTCGATTGAGTTCGCCTACTTAGAAAGGAGTCAGCCGCCCTTTCGAGTCAAGGATGAAGAGGATCGGGCTCAATCAAACCTTGACCAGCTGAGCACAGTCAACCAGCAAAGGTTGAGGAATCTTCTCCCATGACTCTACACCTTGCGGAAGCTTGAGATAGACGTGTGCGGACGATAGCTGAGGATATGACATGAGCTTCTATGGCGCGGGGCAGGGTCGGGTTGGCGCCAGACCTTGTCGACGTGAAACCACACGTCTGCTGTTGTACCATACTTGATTAGGTCCTCATCTGTGATATACACGACGTGATTAGACCATGATTTGTACTACCAACTAGCAAATCGATTCCATCCTCACTCTCAACCTTGTCTCTGCCCATGTAAATCGTCGCCGGTGGATCGACAGCTAGAACGTTTACGGATGGACCATATTAGCTCGCATTTCGAGATAAATGAGGCACCATCCGTAACCTGTTGAAGTGAAGAACAGAACCATTGTAGTCTTGAGCTTGCTAATAACGATAAGGGTAAGGCGGAAACGAGTCGGATTTCTGGTTCAGCTTACGTACTCCTTTAGCACGGCCAATTCAGCAGTAATCACAGACCTTCCCAACCACCACCGCGACCCGTGAACCCCAACAAATAACTATCAAATGGAAAAGACGCCATACTCCCGACGAGGAGGATTTACGGGCAAAGCGCAGCGGGCACGAGGGAAACGAGGGTTCGGCAAACCCGCCGCCTTCGGAACTCGACTGTACCTCGAAGGCGACAAAGTCCGGAAAGACGAGACGGAGATGACCGAAGAGGAGCTCGAACAAGCCCAAGAGAACGCACGGAAGTACTCCAGGAGGGAGCTAGGCAGCAATGCTCATCGGTACGAAGAACCGGAAGAGGTGGAGAAAGCCGGTCAGCCGTCCCCCCCCCCCCTCGAGTCTTTTGCGAGGGTCGCTGAAACCCGCTAACGTTGGGTCAAGAGGGCGAAGAAGAAGAGGAACCCGAACCTGAAGTTGACCTCTCCAAGTTCCTGGAAAAACAGCGTTTGGCCCCAGATGACGACGATGGGGTGTTATCCTCAAGCCGAGGGAAAGCGGCGGACGACATCGATCACTCCTTGGACAACTTTCTCGACCCTTCAGCACGGTGAAACGCGGATGGGCGGAAGCATATCGAGACGATAGAGTGGACGGAGGAGATGGAAGCCATGGCTCAGGAAAAATCTCAAGCGGATGCTGCTCGAGGTAGGTGTGACCGAAACAAGCGGTGTCTTGCATTCAGACAAACTGATCGTGGAGCCTTTTAGACTTGGCTAGTCGGTTTCGGGCTCAAGTGCAAAAGAAACCGACTCAAAAACCTTTTCAGAAGGCATCGAAGTCGAAGGCAGGTTCAGACAGCGTTCCCGTCGATCCTACAAGTACGTACGACCTACACTCAGTGCCCTGATTCCGCCAGGTACCCGCTTCGAATTGACTTGCGCTATCTTTCATTTTCAAGTCGAGGCTAAACCTCCAACAGACCAGGATTTTTTAGACGACCTACTGGGCTGAATTCATTCACAACATCTCTACTACAGAACAAAGTGAGGAAAAGGGAGGAAACATTCATACTAGTAAACGAGCGAGAGTCCATAAGAGCGTCCGTATGGGGGAGTAAGCTGAGACAACAGATCAATGAAGGTGTGTACACATATAGTATGTATCAGGAGCGAGAGAGAAAGGAAACGAAAAGCATGGGAACGACGGCGGATCTACCGCCTCGGCACCATCAACGCCACGGGACCTCTTCTCTCAGATCTCGCGGGCTTAGCGGGCACACCCCTCCTCCTCCTCTCCGCTCTGAGCAGCGTCTCCAAACTCATCGCGGCGTCTTCCACGTTCTCCAGATCGGGCTCCTTCTCCCAAGCCTGCTGCTTCTGCGGGCCCCAAACTTCCTCCTCCACGGTGCTGAGCTCTTCCAGCGTTCTGCGGACGTCAAAGTCCATTCGGTTCTGCGGGTCGATGAGGGGCGTGTGTCTAGGTCGGGGCGAGGATATGGGGGACGATGAGGAGGATAGCGGGGATGAGCAGTAATCTTGGAACGTGAATGACGGTGGTGGGAGCGGGCTTGCGCCTCGCGATGACGATTCTGACGAGGGAGTGAGGAGAGACGGGGAGTAAGCAGGAGCGTGTGGGATGTTGAGCGCGCGGTAGATGTCGGCTTCCAGTGCCTTGGCTGTCTTGAGGTTCGCGCGCCTCTCGGAAGAAGACTGCGAAGAGGACGTAGTTTTGTCTGATACCGAAGATTTGGAGGAAGACGAATGCGAGAAAAGAGCGGTGATGGTCGATCCGATGGAGCTGCGAGAGACGATGGAGCCTCTTGAGCTGCTCCCGCCTCCCGCAACGGACAGCGGGGCATTGACGACTCGTAAGGCTTTGTTTCTAATGTTGTACCGCGTTCCTCCAGCCGTGATGACCGACGACTCCGAGATCGCGACGGAGTGCGGGCGGGACGGTGGGCCGTCCAAGTTCGGCGAGAGGAAGTCCATGTTGTATAGGGGTTTGGGCGAGGTCGGCGCGCGGATGGTCCTCGCTGAAGTCGGGGTGGAGAGTAGCGGTGATGAAGGTAGAGCTGGTGGTGGGGGTGGGACACGAGGAGGTGGACTGGGGGTGCGTGGTCGACGAGGTCGAGAAGCTTCTCGCCCAAGGGA
>WSUD01000885.1:0-10516 GCA_019633495.1 Tulasnella sp. 427 | reverse complement strand
AGTGCGCTGAACCTTGAGTCCACTGATCGCCTGCTGCGGGTTTAGTGATATGGAAATAAGCTGTTTTCGGATCGGGGCCAATGAAAGGCGCGCCAGCGCGGAAGGCATAACCAAAGGGTCAGTCCACGCTGCAATCGTCTCCTCTTAGTTGGTTAAGGCTACGCACATGGCCCCACGGCGATGGATAGAGGTAAGAATATTGAGAGGGTTGCAATAGTGGGGATGAGCTTCATGGCTGATCGTCCTTTGAAGCTTGGCTCGGGGTGAGTTAGGTGGGAGAGGGGGCTGGTTTACAAAAGTTTGATAACTGATATTTTTGTGCGAGACTTTGAGAATGCTGCAGCTTCTAAGTAAGATTGGTGTAGCCGATAAAAGGACCGTGTGTTGTGCAAGTGTTCGTAGTGTAGTCGTTTGGAAAGGGAGGGGAGAAGGGAGTGAAGAGGTGTGGATGGATAGACAGGCGGAAGGCGAGAGACTCTCAGGCACACCCAACAGAGCGCTGGAAAATCTGAGCGCCACGCGACGCTTGCCCCTCCTCAGCAGACTCTTGGAAACGCCTGTCACCTTTACACTCGCATCGCATCGCTTTCCGCAAGACGAGTCAGACCGTCGATTCTGCGCGAGAATTCAACGGGTACACATTGGATCGCCGCCGCTGGCTTTTCCGGAAAAATGAGCGGTCTCGACCAGTCCGAACGAATTAGTCTCCCAGGAAAAGACTTAAGAACTTTCAAGCACGTCAAAGAATATATCAAGGCACTTCCCCTTGCTCCTCGAAGATACTCAGTAGGAAAGCGCCGGCGAACCCTTTGTGAACAGCCAACGGACAGCTAAGCCATTATTCGGACCACCACGTCCGCCTTTCAATTCCTCCTAGCATCGCGTTTCAAGGCGTGTATCGAAACCACCGTTTTCAAGTGAGGAAAATTTCGTTTGGTTGGGCACTATATATCGTTCGTACAATTGGGACCACAGCCCATCGTGGTCGCTGTCTTTACGTGAAACGGCATGCTACCGAGACGTGGCGCAGGGAAAGAGGAAATACCACTCCCGAGCGAGACATTCGTGTGGTCAAATTTAAGTAAGAGCGGCGGTTCTCCGGAAAGGAGCTTTGGTCGTGCAGCGGGACCTTTAACCAAGACCTGCGTCGTCAAGTCCGTGACACAGTCGGAAATCCCCTCGAAACTACAGGCACGAATAGCAAACGCATGAATGAGTTCAATCATGATTATCAAGTCCTCCGCCGCTCATCTGTTCCCTAAGCTGCTTCAGCCGTTGTCTGCAAGAGAGCGAGTCGCATAAACCCCTGACGCATAGACCATCGGTAAAGACCGCGATCGACTCTCACTCATTTCTTTTCTTCAGTCGCTTCAACGACAGAGCTTTCTCTCCAGGCGTCATGTCCTTCCAATTATCTATCCGCGAGAGCGTCTGATGACGGGGGGAAAGGCAGTCGTCAATACCCGAAAACGTAAATTCAGGACATGGCATTCACTTACACCGTCACTGTTCACGATGATGGGACCAAGTCTTTCTAATTGAGCCTCTTCGCTCAGAAGAACGGCTTCATCCGACGAGATCTCGTCTGGGCCAGGTAACAGCGGTTGTTGGCCGTTCGATGTTGGTTGGTCCGGCGAATGGGATGCATCGGGTGCGGGTGCTGAAGCCGTTCTCGAATCAGCAGGGTCTTGATACGAGCTTAAGAAAGACGCATGAGATGCTGAAGGTGATGCTGAGAGAGGACTTGTGGTAATTGCGACTCGCTGGGCTCCCTTAGCTTGCTGTTGCACGGAGGACGTGTCCGCACCGAATAGCTTGGATGAAAGTGTTTCCCGAACTGCTGGAAGGTAGATAACGGCGGAAAGTGCGATCAGAGATGCCACAAGGACTGTCCGCAGCATGATGCCGATTGAGATGGTCCAAACGAGAGCGAACCTATGCCAACGGAGTGGAAACACGTATGGTGAGAAAATCAGCCACCGAACGTCCTCAGTCCTGGATGGCTCGTTTAGTTCTTCTCTGAGTACCTCAGCACCATGACGGCTCGAATTGTCTAGCCTTAGAAGATTGAGACTACATGCAAATACTACGAGACAGATGCATTCGAAATCAAAGCTGCGGACCAGTTCTTCAACGAGATCGCTCGCGAACTCAAAGATTTCGAGAAGTGACCCTCGCGATCGCTGCATGTCGGCATAAACGCCCAAACTCTGGCGACCAGAAATCAAATGCAGACTAGCGAAGCACGATCTATATTTACACAAAGTGTACAATCGAATCATCGGAGGAAGACAAGACGGAAAAGCTAATAAGTAACAGTAAAAGTGGGGAAAATGAATGATAAATGATAAAGATCGAATCCATGAACATAATAGGTGGGTCCATAGCATGATAGATAGCAAGCGAGAAGAATATTTAAAACACTGATTCGGACTCGTCATCACTTGCAGGTCCCATGCTGACCAAGTCGGCAAGGTGAATTTCATCTTCGAGTCGTAGCTTCAAACTACCTCCACTGGAAGAGGTAGCATCGTCGGCATGGTAGAACGAGAAGGATGGGGCAGAGGGTGAGGCCGACTGCTTGGCGAGCCTCGCTAGATGGCTCGGGAGGGCCGGAGAAGGGGGACGAGAATCCTCGGACTCTGCAATCGATGAAGGTGCGTAATGGGAGGGTGGATGCTCATGGAACAACATCGTCATGTCCCGTGTATTGGGGATGGATGGCATCAAAGACGACATCTCAGAAGTCGCACTTCGTCGATGCATGTCCTTTTGAGGTCGTCCGAGAGACATCGCAGCTGGGTAGAGGTGTCCGGTTTCGGATGTAGGTGGACGACGGGAAAGTTGAGAGACCCTCAATTCGCTGTCGGCTCGAGGGCGCTGTCCGAGTCTGGAAGGGCCTGCCTGCGAGGGATTTGAACCCGACACTCTGCGCATTGAAGATCGCATTGAGGTGGGATCACCCCCGTCCATACCACCTGCGACCTCCATCACCGCCATCCTCAATCCCTCCATCTTCTGGTTCAACTGCTCAGCACGGGCAAGTCTCTCCTCCAACTCGCCCACATACGCCGCCAAATCATCGCGTTCCTTGATTACACGCTGATTCTCTCGCTTCATCTCAGCAAGAGCCGAGACCAGCGCATCCTTCTCGACTTCGTGACGTTCCTTGAGCATCGTCACAGTTTCAGTGTGAGACGAGATCGTAATTGTAGGAAGGTATCCGCCACCGTGAGCTGGGCTCGGCGACGCGCGTCCTCCAGCGCTATTGCCAGGACCAGAGGAAGTCGTTGATGGCGCGTAAAGAGTTCGGGACGGGCCAGATGTCGATGAAGGGGTTGAAGGATGTTCTGCTGTACTGACGCTGTCCTTAGATTGATGACGAGACGTGGGAGGAAGCACATCAGCCAAAGTCGATGCCCGAGATAAAGTTGGGCGCATGGTATCCTCCGGTGTCTGGGAATGCTGCCTGAGGTCGCCAGCCCCATCCAACCTCGACGTGCTCACGCCGAGGCGGGATTCACTTCCACGTCTCCCAGTGGACTCACTGCCAAGAAGGCCAGCAGCAGCAAAGGCCCGTTTGGTCAAAGGCCCCATCGAGTCCAAGCGCGCTCCGATATTCAAGTTATTCGAAGCGGACTCTTGTGCGGATCGTGGTTGCCGCAATGCTCCGAAATCTTCGTCGATCGCGTCGTCCTCTCTGCGACCCTTTTGTCCCAGGGAAGCTAGTATCTGACTGCGGTCACCCGAGACATCAAAGCTGTAACTTCGTCTCTTGCGAACCTGATGGATCGGAGTAGCATGCGCGTCTCGAGGCGCGGGTCCTTGATCTCGAGTGGCTCGGCCTGTCGGGGTTCTGTTAAAGCTAAACGACGTGTTGGCTCGTGGGGGTAGGAGCGTGGGCTGGTCGATCTCTTCCCTCTTGCCAATACGAGGTGATCCCCTCGCCGTCCTCTCGGGTGATTCGGTGCGCAGGCGACGGTGCTGGGCGAAGGAAGTTGAAGGCCGTTGGTAAGCGCTACCGTCACGCGGTTGATCCAAGTCCACTGAAGGTCTTCCTGACTGAGAGTACCAATCCAAGGACGTTCTAGTCCGCCCAAGGGTAGGTGACATTGCGCGGTTAGGCGAGATTCCATCCTCCAGAACTCTTCGACCAGCGGGACCGAACCGTCGAGGGGCTGAGTTTGTCGACGCCGCAAGAGCTTTGCTCGGAGAACGGGCTTCCACGGATATCGTTCGCTTGCGAGGACCGGGTGAAGGTGGAAGGGAAGATGCACCAGCACCACTGGACGTCACTGTCATTCGCCGGTTCTGCGCGAACAATGCCTCTTCAGGAGATATGCGTCGTGGAGGCAACGGATCGGGAATGACTACGGGAAGGATTGGGAGTGTTCTTCGCGAAGCTCGTGAGGTTGCTGCACTCGACGCCGAGTACGCCGGTGAAGGGTTGACGATGGAAGTAGCTCCGGAGGCGGTGGACGCAGTGTGAGTTGATGACATTGACTGCCTCTTGGTCGGGGTAAGCAGCATGGGGTCGTTCTGCTCGTGCTGAGGAGTGGGAGTGCGTGATCGGATGGAGGACCCCGAGGCGCTACTAGGCCCAGCAGACGCCGGTGTCATCACCCCTGACGCAGAGAGTGGGGAATGTCCAACTGATAGGGCGGGTGTTGTCACCGTGGTCGCCAAGCTTCCGCTGCGAGGTCGGCCCGCCGAGAGTGTTACATCCTCGGATGAGATGTTTCGGAAGCGAGGCGAGGTCGCGCTGTTTAAAGTTAAGGTGAGACTTTGCCGTGTGTTGATGTTCGCAACTTTAGCTTTTGTTGGCGTCGACATTGAGCTGGTGGATGAGAGAAGATTGTTTGGACTGAGCAATGCAGCCAAGTTAGGATCGAGAGCGCTCAGGTTCAGCGACATCTTCGACTCCTCGTTCTCTTCATCAACGATGACGCTGAGATTACCAGTGGCAGCGGGTGCCGAGAACGATCTCTCTACAGCGGGGAGTGCGGTCCTCCTGCTGTGGTCCACAGTCGACGCATCCTCATCCAGAAGTTCTCCGACGAACTCCTTGCCAAGTTTGTCCTCCAACTCCATTTCCATCGCTTCAACATCGATATGATACGAAGCGAATGAAGGCTCGTGACCGATGGTGTCCGGCGATAATAACCCGAGTGGAGATGGTCCAGTCGTATGTTCAAACTTAGGGGAGCTCGAGGATATGACGAACTCGGTGGCCAGCGGTGATGGGACATGAGTTGGGTTGGAGTGGGCGGCTCGACCGCCGGGAGAAGAGGGAAGAGTTAAGTTCGGCTCTGAAGCCGACTGCGAGATGATGGAAAGTCGGTGCAAGGGATTGGGCGAGGGTCGAGACATCGGGGAGCCTACCAACAAAGGTCAGTTCATCAGAAACAGAGAGGCAAGTAGATGAAAGGTCGCTTACTTCTTCCGTCGTTCACTGTCATCATTATTCTTGGCAGAGAACCTGTTGTCTCGCTTACGTCCCACTGGTTATCTTCGTCTGACCCAATTACGGGCGTTGGATGGCCTTGGTCTGCTCTCCTCGAGTCCATCGAGGTTTCCAACGCTCTCAGGAGAGACTGCATGTCTCGCTCGCTCGATGGGGATTTGCTCGG
Source organism: Tulasnella sp. 427 (assembly GCA_019633495.1). Taxonomy (NCBI): domain Eukaryota; kingdom Fungi; phylum Basidiomycota; class Agaricomycetes; order Cantharellales; family Tulasnellaceae; genus Tulasnella; species Tulasnella sp. 427. The sequence continues at coordinate 4,886 of WSUD01000885.1, read as the reverse complement.
TGACAACTCTGCGTTTTTAGGGTCCTGCGCGGTCGGGGAGGCTGTCGTGGAAGGATCGGCGTCTGCACTTGTAGCTCCATTGAACGACAAGTCGATGACCCGAGTGACATCGGCAGAGTCAAGAGATGAATCCCTGGATGTGGATCGTCTTGGCAAGGTGTCGATGTCTGGGAGAGGATTCGATGCCACTGAAGGAGAAGGTTGGTATCTGCTTTGGGGAACGACGGGCTTCCGCTCGACTGGGGTTTTCGCCCGTACATCGATCACCTCCCCATCGTCATCTTCTCGGATAGCGGTTCCATTCGGTGTGAACGACCTCCCAGCGTTCAGCCTCGCGGTGATAAATGGTGGTCGGCCCAGTCCAATACCGAAGTCTGTAGGCGGAACTTTCGCAACTCCGATGGGAAGAGCGGCTGGGCGAGAGGAAAGGACGCTCAGATCGAAGGACTTGCGCTTGGTATTCCCGAGATTTGGCTGGGAATGCATCCGGGGTAGTGAAATGGATTCTGGGAGCTGGGGAGTAAGGAGTTCAGGGGCCATGCCTTTGGTCGGGGAGGCTGGACGCAAGGCGGCTGGATCGAGTGACTGAGCGAAAACAGCATAACATCGGTCAGTAACCGCATAGAAAATGGCTGTGAGTCCCATCAAGGGAGTCGAATGAGGGGGAAATCAGAGATGGTATTGCCAGAGGAAAGGTGAAGTGGCCCAGCTAATTGACCAGAGGGCGGTTGCCATCTCTCGACAGCCGCAAAACACCCGGACGAGGCCCGGACACCACAAGGCTTTTCAGCGAGTTCGGGCCCACCCGAAGACCAACAAGTCCAAAGGCTTGAAAGAGAAAGTAGGATCCAGACGTTCACTCACTCGGTCCGCTGCATGTCCGTGGGCTGCAATTTCGAGGACATCGTCCTCCCCTACTATGATATCGACCGCAGTCGAGACTGAACGCTGCACTTTCTTGCCGCTTTTGGAACCAAACGGAAAACGACTACGTATTGAGCGTATAGACGGTAGGATAGGCAAGCCGCCGCTGTTGTGGTTGGACGTCGTGGGATTCGAAAGCTGAGTGACGCCAGGCATGGCGTTGGAATTTGAACTTGGACCGTCCGTAAAAGCCGTCCCCCGTGGATGGACGTTGCCCGACGTGGAAGTTGTGCGACTTTGAACGTTTACTGGAGAGAATGCAAGGGAAGGCTCGCTGGTTGAAAGAGTGGAAAATGCCGATGTCGCTGTGTCGAGAGAGGGCCGGGACTTGAGCAGTTTGATACTGGCATTTGGCCCGTTGCCGATCCCGCTTGCGCTTGCCTGCCCCGTGCGCTTGGAATACGATTGGCTGCGCGAAAACATCTGGTCTGGGCGAGTCTGCATGAGGCCGTCGTCAGGTTTGAAAACTCGAGGCGAAACGGAGCGAAAAAGTCGACGCACCGAAAACGTCGCGTCGACGTCTTTTGTTTTGCTGTGCGTTGCCTGAACGATTTCAATGACCGGATATGAGAGTCGGAAGCGTCGGTAAGCACTGATGGCCGTTGACCGCACAGCGGCGGGGCGTTCGAAGGAGATTGATGAGGACGGCGGGGTCGCGAGGGGAGAAATGAGATGGGCTTTTTTGCTGGAATGGCTGGGAGAGCGATCGCCCCTGAGTTTTCGTAGGTGGCAACTCCGGATGCTTCCGCTAACGCCGCGACAATCGCCGTTCCACTACCGAAGCACCCTTAAATCCTCACCACCGCCACTTAGAGCTCTACCGTTAAATAGCTGGTTTTATACAAATATTAACGAAGAGATGTAACTGTCCAGCTCGAGTCCTTGCTGCATAGTCTAAAGGTGGCTCAGAGTGCCTGAACCCAGATTCCTTCTTCCTTCCTCCGTCCCAGTTGGGCGTAAAGACAATTGCTGCCGCCTTTTGGATGTAGAGCTTTATAAGTAGCTGGAAGGACTCTTTCAGTCCGATCCCGTGCTTTGGAGTATGGAATACACAAGAAAGTTTTAGCTCGTGACCACCTCTGCAGGCAAATAAAAATGGCTTACGTATCAGAATCTGAAGAAAGCAACCAGTCTAACATTTTCCGATCGGTCGATTTCCTCCTTTCCCTCCGAGGCGCGACGATGCACTGAACGTCGGTTACTTCGGTCTTCAGCTCGTCGAGTATCTCCGTTTCTTCCGGTGACAAGCCACCATGCTTGAGAATGATGTGGATAGACGATACGACAGACTTAACGACCTTCTTTCCCTTTGATTTCCTGTCCGACTTTCGTATGCGTACAAGCTTAAGAATTGCGGGGAGATCGAGGGCTTGACCGTCCTGAGCCGTGATTTGGAGGAACTGCAGGTTTGGGCAAAGACAGCTGGGTTGATCGTGATATTGATTGGGCTGCATCACCCTCTCCAATAGAGAGTGCCAAGGTTTCTTTGTTTTGAGCGGCCAGTATGGAGCAATTGATATTTAGACCACGTTGGGAAGAAACTCGCTCGCTGCCGTCAAGATACTTGAGGAGTCCGCGCAAGCTGAGGAGTCCAAGTCCAACGATGTAATTGATGATTGGCAAGGCCGACCGAGCTCCGAGAAAATCTCTTTGTATGGGGTGACGATGAGACTGCCAGGTTTCCGAGCGTCGTCTGGTACGACGAGGTTGAAGTCCAGCTGCGACAATGCGAGAGAGCGGTGGGCGAGCTTGAGCTGAAGGGCCTCAGGTGCAAGCTTCTGATGAGCAAGAGACATTACACTTGATACGTCGTTGTAGCCAGTGCGTGCCTTGTCAACTCTGAGCGAGGTTATCGTCGTTGAGGGGAAGGTGATGTGCCGGAGGGCATCGAGCATCAGGGTAGAGTACTGGGCTCTAAGCTTGGGCACCATAAGTTGATTGAGCTTCATTTTGGATAATGTTTCGGTTTGATGCGGACGTCCTAGGTCGAGGGTAAGATATGCCAAAGCCGGGTAATCACCGAGGATTTGAAGCACTGCTCCAAGGGTAACGTAGCTTCCCGGCCAGCCCTCCGGATTTTCGAGCGTTAGCGCGTGAAGCCCTCGGAGGATTGCAGAGCTCCAAGGAATAGCCACTCCACAGAGTCTGACACTCTTTAGCTTTGGTGCTGTCTCAGCCCACGCTCGAAATAGTAGCGCTAAGCTTGCTTTACCCTCTGCTATTTGCCAAGGCTCTACTCCAGCGGTAAGCTCGAACGAGCGTAAGTGCTGAGCAGATACGGCCAGGCACTCCGCAAGCGGACGATCGAGTCGCTTGATATTCCAATCCTGAATCACTAGCTCGCCAAGGACTAGTTTTGCCGACTTGAGCGACTTCCATATCTTGGTGGTGTAGTCGGAATGCCCGCCACGAGAATCGAGAAAGAGGGTGATTGGTCTCTGACCACACATTTGAATAAGTCTTGCAAACTGCGTGCGAGGATCAGATGTTGTCAACGTCGTCCAAAAGATTGATGGGTTCTCCTTGATGACATTCGCCCAGGTGTGACAGACAAGCAAAAGTCGGGTTCTTGAGCGGTGATAGTTTTGAAGTGATAATGCCTTTGATAACGTCATAGCTAGGATCTCTATCGGCAATTGATTTATGGGCAGAAGCTCGTTTTGACGACTTTTCAAGGCAGCGATTTGACGGTGAGTTTCGATGGAAATTGACTGTCGAATGGCAATTTCTTCTGCTAGGCAGTCGTGACGTGTGTTTGGGACGGGGATATCACTATTGACGTGATTAGTGCACGGTATTTATACGCCCGCAAGATGGTATTCATACGGATTTAATGCTCTCAGACTTTGCTTCAGGTCGGCCGAAAGGGTCAAAACCTTGGCTTTGACTATCTGCTCCGGATTCTCCATCATCAATCTATCACCTCGAGGAAGCAGGTTCGCAGGACTTGGAGGATAAAAAAACCGAATTTGTGCCGCGCGGAACAGACCGACGAGCTGGTTTGATGGCTGAAAGGCTTGTCCAACTTTGTTGGCCAAAGTTCGTTGGGCGGAAGCAGAATGCCGGTGAACTCGGCGACTTCGTTGGCAGAATCCCGTGATCAACGGCAACCGAATTGCCGAACCCCCCTAATCTCACGCGCTATCCAACGTTTCCTTTCCGTCTTTTGCGCGTTCGTCTACTTTCTGCTCTCCCTCCATTTCCAACACCAGAACCACGCAAGTGAGAGTGACAGAATGCTCCCCCGTCCAGCAGTGAACAGCTCTGTGCTCTCATTGATGACACGAACTTCAGCGCCTTCCGTGGCTGCTGCTCGTCTAGCATTGACATCTGGACACCTGAAAAGCTCTACGTCTCAGTTCTCGACATCAGCAAGGAGCATGGAGGATATCAAGAATGTTACCATTTTTGGAGCAGGTCTCATGGGTTAGTCCTCTACGTTCCATCTGGCTCAGCGTGGTTCGAGGTTCTCAGTATCCGCTTCTCCACAGGGGCTGGCATCGCACAGGTGGCTGCAAATGTTGGCTACAAGGTCCGTCAGACGTTCATGGTCGCTTTACCCTTCTAACACTGACCTTGCCTCATGTTGGCTCATAGGTCACTCTGTGTGACGTTACAGACGATGCGCTCAACAACGGCAAGAAGATCATCGAGTCGTCTATTCAGCGTCTCGCCAAAAAATCTCCCAACTCACCACCATTCTCATCTGAGACGGTCTTCTCCAACCTCAGCACGACAACCGATCCCACTCGCGCCGTCTCTGAGGCCGACTTGGTAGTTGAAGCGATCGTCGAGAACCTCAAAGTGAAGCAAGATCTCTTCAAACTGTTGGACAGTAGCGCCCCAAGGTCGTGTGTGTTTGCCACCAACACGAGTAGCTTGAGTGTAAAAGAGATCGCGGAGAGCTGCTCCAATGACAGGAGGAAAAAGTACGTGCACCATTGCAGTCTAAACGAAGCCGT
>WSUD01000884.1:0-10520 GCA_019633495.1 Tulasnella sp. 427 | reverse complement strand
GCTTTGAGTTTCTGAGGGGAAGTCAACTGCGAAGATGATGACTGGCGATTGTATGAGAGGCTCCCTCTCTGGCCTTCTTCGCTGTTGGTTATTCAATAGCCACAGGGCAAAGCACCACCCAGCGGACATGAAGACGACGACTGCGAGTGCAGCTAGAGCAAAGGCCGTCACGCGTGCGTCGTCCTCCCTGCTGATAGGCTCTCGCGCAGTCGGAAGCGGAGCCGGAAGATGTTCGGTTCTATAAACAAGTAAATTTGAGCCCAATCTCTCTCTAGCAGGGGATTCAAAGAAAACTTACGGCCTCGGCGGGGCAGGGGTAGGGTTCGGCTCCTGTATGTTTACCACTCGTTGATATTCGATCCGTGACACGGCAATGATCTTCTCGCCGGCATCTCCACTCCTTCGGACCGCTGTCATCGAAATGTGATGCGCCCGGAAAGGGTGCAAGTCTTGGACATGTACGAGCGGTACCTCGGACCCACTATCCCGAGCCTTCAAGTACCACTGCTCAACATCGGGGTAATGACAGCGCCCGTCGATGCAACAGCGCACGTCTGCGTAGCGTAATGCCGGGAACAAGGCGGGGAACGGGATGAATATTTGGATGTCATGAGCTAGATAGGAAATGTTCAATCTAGTCACAGGTGGCTTTCTCAATGAATCGCAAAAAACCCCTTACCATAAAGAGTAGTCGACCAGCTGGGCAGATTGCCGAAGGAAAACCAGGAAGGCTTCGCCGCAGCAAAGCTGTACAAGGGCATCCAACTCCAAGGAGAGAATAGTCCGAACAGGAAGGTAGGGGCGTAGTCCAATCGACCATACCCAACAGTGTGCTCGGAGTAATTACCGTGAGGAATGGGATGCGTCCAGGGCCTGAAAGTGGACAAGTCAGCACTACGTTATCGCACCATGGACTTGGCGCACCATTTCGGCACGACCTGCGAACATATAGCGTGCGATAACGTCATCGTCCAAAGATGGCCAACAGGGGATGGTGGATCTAGGAGTCGCATGGAGACAGTTTTCGTTGATGAAGGTGACATTCGATCGGTTTGATAAAGCAGAACCGGTTCGTTCCAGAGATTATCAGGGACATTCAGGTATGCTTGGTGTGCATCGATGTATTCACAGCTGGACCCTTGGCATAGCTGTAAGTGTCCATGACGAAATCCTTCCCTAAATGTGGCATGGAGTTGAGCAGGTGATGCACCGTAAACGGCCAGTGCCGCGCCTGAACCGGAGAGTAAGTAAAGTGAGGTCTTATTGAATTGCTCGCGAGTCTTACATTGAGCGGAGAACTCTGCCACTGGTGTCACACCGTAAGTCCAAGAGCTATAGGCAAGTTCGTTCGAAGTTCCGTGGAAGGTTCGAATTCCATCAGACGATGCAATCCCTGATATCTGCTTCTCCCATGCAAACGACGGCCCGAATGTCGTGACAAAGTTTGTGTCATGGATAATAACGTCTTCGAGCTTCTCGGACTCCGAAAGTTGGTATCGCGGTCTTTTTCCAATTAGAGAGATCAGTGGCCGATGTCACAAGGGCGAGGTACATTTTCCAAACTTACGGACGCCAAGGGTCCAATGAAGTTACCACCACTGATTCAAACCCAAACCCTCGAATGGGGTGCCATTTCCAGACACCTGTTGCCGAGTCCAGGAGAGTGATCACTAGAGTGTATGATGAATCGTAATCTCCTCCCTCCCACCGAAACATCAGCAGGGGGTTCCAGGGCTCGTTATTAGCTTCTCTGTATTTTGATTCCAGGTCGATGATTGTCAAGACAAGTCCGTTGAGGGAGATCTGTATGTGCCCAGGCCGGTTGTCCAGCTGCGCCTGCGGAGGCCCATACACCTCCACCGCTCGCCCTATGCCCAATTCCTAGGTGAGTGAGAGATGCTCGTATTATTAGATCTGCTTACCGTGAAAAGCAATCTCAACCCTTCTTCTCATGTTCGCACTATTGGGCTCGTTACCCCAGCTGCTGGTTTGGAAGAACGTTCTTTTCTTCGAATCGGGATCAACGTATGTTGACATTGTGAAGGGGTCATATCGCTTCATGCATCCCTTAAAAATGTTTTTCATACAGCAGGACTCGGGCGCATAAATGACTTGGGGGTGCGTGCTGTGGATGGTGGTTCTGATCAATTGAGCCTGAGCGATGCTGAAGGCAGGGTGCGTAGATATAAGTAGCAGCGCTATCGCTACGACGAGCCTGAGCATTGAGGAGCCCATGGTTGGACCAAGGCTCAGTCTGAGGAGTGCTCAAAGGCTCGCGTGGTTTAGGAGTGGTCCAACAATCAAACCGTGAGAGGACGGAAGTGGATATCACGGGTCGACACCCTTCCCAAAAAGGAAAATGAGGACCTCCAGGCTCTTGACACTCTGGTCTCTATTATCGCAACAACGATAGCATCAGCTCGTGAGAATAAAGCGGAAATCTACTATCAGTCAATTATATATACCACGCTCTCGCTTCTAGAGTTACGAAAGCCATAAAGCCCTCGGGAACCGCTTACATCGCGGCTGACTGCAGCAGTAAGATCATTGGGCAGACACGCTGGTTGAGTAATTGGCTCATGAGACCAGGCTAGTCCAGCGGGTGTGTAGTCCACGGCTCCGTACGAGACGTATGATGGAGGAGCGGAATGTTGCTCCCAAAGCAGGGGCGTACTCTCCGGCCGTGTACGAATCCGAACAAACTTGACAATGAGATGAAGACATAGCCCCATGTTGTAGCCAGCAATTGCAACAACAAAGAGGCATAGTGCCTGAATTATTACTTCCCAGATATCTGTCGCAAGCTTGGGAGGAGTGGGGTAAGGGAAGGGTACCGTGCTGCAAGAACCTGAAGTGAGTGCTAGTAGATTGTGACTAGTACGTTGCACCAGCTCACGGCTCAGGAGGTGGTTGAGGAGGCTTTGGCAGTTGCTCTGGGAATTCCATTCTGTGATATTCGACTCTGGACACCGCGATAATCTTGTGGCCATGTTCGTCCGCTCTGCGCACTGCAGTAATGGATATGCGGTGATTCACGAATGGGTTCAAATCTTTGTAATGCACAAGCGGGAGCTCTGAGGTAGAGTCGTTGGCTGTGAGGAACCACTGCTGAATGTCGGGGTAGTGGCAATCGTCGTTGATGCAGCAGAGCACGTTGGAATAGCCAGGCAGGGGATACAGGGCTGGGAGCGGTATAAAGATCTTGATCTCATATGCTAGTAGCGAATGAAAGAAAGTCAGTGTGAGAGTGAAGTTGGCGCGAAAGTCTCACTCAGAACGGACCGTGCACGATCACTGTCGACCAGCTCGGCATATCGCCGAACAAACCAAAGAGCCAAAAAGGTACCGCACTAGCAAAGCTGTATCCTTCCATGAAGCTCCAAGGCGACATGGACCCGTTGAAGAAAGAAGGCTCATAGTCTAGTTTATCTGGGCCGAGGACATGACTAGAGTATTGACCTCCTGGCATCGGATGGGTCCAGGGCCTAAAAGCTCCCGTATCAGAATGATGAGTGAAATCCACGCAGCTCGGAAACATACCATCTCGGTACAACCTGTGCACAATCTGCGTAAGAGAAGCTCATGGTCCACAGGTGACCGACAGGAGATGGAGGATCCAAGAACCGCATGGTCACGGGCTTCAACACGCCGGGCCACATTCGGTCAGTACTGAAAATTAGAATGGGGTGGTGCAAGAGCCTTTTTGGGACATTGAGATACGCAGAGTGCACGTCAAGATAGTGGCACAGCTGGCCGAGGCAGAGTTGAACGTGACCATGCCGAAAGCCTTCCGGAAAGGTGGCCTCGAGCTGTGCCGGCGACGCGCCATAGACCGCCAGAGCAGTACCTAAAATGTCATATATAATGTTTTGGGATCATTAAGGGCCACGAGATTGAGGATACCCACTCACATTGCGCCGTGAACTCGACAACAGGAGCCAGACCACGCACGGATGGATAAGCCAGTTCGTTCGAAGTGGCGTGGAAGGTTCGAGGTCCAGAGGAAGAGGCTAGATCCGAAGTGTTCCTAGTCCATGCAGAAGGCGGTCCAAAGGCTGTCGCAAAGTTCGTATCGTGGATTCTAGTGTTTTGTAACTTCTCAATGTTCCTGAGCTCGTATTTCGGTCTTGGTGCAATGAACGATGTAAGAGCGATGCGCTGGGGGAACGGACAGGAAGACTCACGGAACTTTCACCTCCGAGGTGTAAACAAGAGAGTCGAATCCAAACGCCCGGGTTATGTCCCAGGCCCAAAAGGGTGGAGCGTCCAATAAGCTGATTTCGAGGACGTGCGGAGCATCACTGGCATGATCGCTTTTCCAATAATATAACATCTGCGGCTCCCATGGCTTCACATCCAGCTCTCTATATCTTTCTTCCAGGTCGATCGTTGCAGTATTGTTTGCATCCAAAGTGACTTGAATGCGACCTGGTAGGTGTTCCAGCTCTGTGACAGGTGGTCCGTAAAAGTACGCTGCCCGACCTATAAAATCCGAAGTCATCAGGCTTATAAGCGGGGGGTAGCCGAAATTCAAAAATGAGCGCCAACCGTAGAATTTAACAGTGACCCTTCTTATCATGATCGAGCTGGAAGGTTCGTTTCCTTGACTGTTCGTCTGGAAGAACGTTCTTTTCGTATTCGGCGAGCCGGGAACGACGTAAGTAGACATGGTGTAAGGATCATAGCGTTTCACACATCCGATTCCGAGAAAGCCCCTGATGCAACAAGACTCGGGTGCATAGGTGACTTGTGGATGGGTGCTATGAAGAGTGGTGTTGACAACGCGAGGATCAACTGAGTGCTCGAATGTCGAGTTGCTCGTTGGTAGGAGCGAAAGGGAAATTCTTGTGAGTAACAGGAATAAGAGCAGGCAGACGAATGGATATGGGCCCATGGGAGGGCAGCAGTCGAGGGCGATGGGCTATTGCCGTTCGGAATTGTCGTAGTCTTGATGTTCGTGGTGCAAATGAAGGGTTTCAATCGTGAGACAACTCCGTGTTTGATGGAGCAATCGGCATTCCTATAAATGGCAATTGAAGGTCCTCCAAGCAAGAAGGCCTAAGTCGTGAATTACCTGGGTTTGATCCAGGGCAAGCAGCAGAACGGAAGCGGAGGGATCTTTTTTCCTTCGTGCTAACTACTTTTCACATGTCCGTGTTCGAGTCGCAGAAGATTAGCAGCGAAGCACGTCAACGACCAGCTACGGGTGCACTTTTTTTTTTCTACAACCACCAGACCTGGTGATGTAAACGCTGATGAGATCAATGCCACTGCATCAGAAGATTAGCATTTGTGTGGTTGCAATTGGTAGATCATGAGACATCGTTCCCAGCGGGGAGTATGAGAAGAGAATCTGATTATCTTGACTCCCGAGTCTCACCAGTTGAAGTGTGTCAAGGTCGTGTCCCTTTTGGAATGCAGCCCATCGATTAATCCGGTTAAGACGTCCGCCCTAAATCAGGAGACCAGCGCGCTCCCCCGGGGGGGGGGGAGAACACTCGTGTAATCGTTGGATAATGCGATAAAAGCAATAGTAAACACTGAATGTAGGAGTAAATATGATTAGGACACATTCCATGAGTATAAAACATGTATCAAGAGACTTACGAAGGTAGATCGTATGGGAAACCGGGCTGACGGCTTTCATACCGGCTGCCCTCCTCCACCGACGGATGCTTCCATCCCCGCACCACCACCACCGACGATAGGTCTTGACTTTTCGACAACCAGTTTAGGCCCCTCGTACAGTCGATTGATAACCGCAGCTCGTTTCAAAGCCGCCAAATCCTCCAACCCTTGCTTATACAGCTCGGTTATCCGTTGGGGGTCCTTCTCCTCTACAGTCCCAATAATAGAGAGCATCGACGACAGTCAGAGAGTTGGGGTCCGGTATGTCGATCGTCCATTACTCACCGAGGTGCGCACGGAACTTTTCCTGACTGTTGCGGATGAAGTACGACCTAAAATTGTACGACGCGAACGTACGCGAGGTGCGAATAAACGAGCCGTAAAGAGCCTTGATTTGAGCCTGTGTTGGAGTAGCGGCAGCCATTTTGGGCGTGTGGTCGGGAGGGAGATGGCGGTTCAAGTTGCAATTTCGGCCGGCCAAACTTTTGTTTGTCTATATAGGAGAAGTCATCAGATAAGATAACGGAACGCGGTCGGCATGATAGCCTCGTCAGCAGTTGCCGAGAGTCCAATAGCCTGTCGAACATTGCAAAGCACTAGCATTGATACTGGCTTCTTCCAACAGCGAACGGGGAGAGAGCTCCCTTGCGGTGAAGGCGGGCCGTGGATGGACCAATGGCCGAGCGTAACCTTCGTATCGTGTTGTGGACGCGTTAAATGTAGAAGTGCTGCGTGCCTTCAAGGCTCTACCTCTGCACTACTTCTCAGCTTACTTGTGTATTATAGACAGAGGATTTGTGGGGTTAAGTAATTTGATAAGATAAAGGCTCGTTCGGGTTTAGACTGGCACTTGGCGTGCATGACATCATAGGTTCAGATGGATCGTCACGTCCCCTCATTGTGTGCTGCCTTTTTCTTGTTCACCACCCCGTGTCCCCCCTCTCCTTCTCAACGCGCCGACAACGATCAAGGATGTCGACGGCAGAGACACCTCTTCTCGATGCACGGGACCCAGACACCCGTCTCGTCCTCAAGCTCTTACGTTTGCAGGTCTTGACCCCACTGTCGGTGCTCGTCAACATTGCCACCTTCTTGATATGCAGCCTCGTAGTCAGTGAGTGCAGTGACGTTGGCTAAGTCTATGATAAAGCTCGCTCCTAACGCGAGTGTTTATTCCTTTAGAACCGAGTATGAAGGATCTCAACAGGGCATTCCCGACCGCGGTCACCCCAAACGCAGGGATGATGGCCATGATCTGGATATTCGTATTTGCTGGCCAAGTCCTGTACTGCATGCTCTTGGTTGCGGGGAGGAAACACGACACGAGGGTGCGCGGTGCTGCTCTCACCACCGGTACATGATTCTTAATCCTATGTTTAGGAAACCATGGTCTACGGCGTCGGCCTCAGGCTAGTCCTCGCCAACTGGCTCATGGTCGCCTGGTCTATCGTTTTTGTGAGCATTCAGTCATCTGGCCTGTGAAGGTTCAAGGCTTCAAGCTGACCAAATCTCCTTGTGAATTTCACTAGACCCTCAAGTTGTGGTTACCATCGACGATCATCCTCGGTGTCCTAACCTTCTTCGTGCTCTGGATCAACTTCACTCTCATATGGTATCCGCCAAGCGTCTCGCGGCCCATGGACTTTGTAGCCATCCATGTCCCCATCCGTCTTTGGCTGCTCATCCTCCTTCTCTCCTCTCTTCCACAAAGCATCTTCATCACCCTCGACTGGGTCTTCAGTCCCGACCATCCAGAAGTCGACTATGATCGACGGTCCTGGGAAGCGCTCGGGTTCATCCTTGGCACCAACGCAGTTGGTCTCCTCTGGGTTTTGATCAAGCGAGACCTAATATGGACCATCGGAGGAGTCTGGACAATGCTTGCGTTGATGTCGAAGCGACCGAAAGGTGTCCCTGTCTTTACTGCAACGATATTGGTGGCCGTTCTGTATCCGCTGGTGTGGATAACCAGCCTTGCATGGCATCGGCTGAGGGAGAAGGGTGAGCTCCATGTTCTCTGGAAGCCTGTGCCGCCTCCTACGACCGTTACCGGTGTGTGACCTTCGATTATCTCCCATGCGATCCAGACAAGCAAGCTGCTATTGCACTCCCACCAGAGGATCCGCAGGCGAGAGAAGAGTTAGCAAGAGCCAGAGCGGAAGACTCGGACATGCCTGACGATGGAGCGGCGCGGGCCTGGGCTGATACGGCTCGATGAACCTCCCAGGGAGCTGTGATATTCTCTATACGCACGCTTACGAGTCTATAATACTATCGCATCGTTTTCCTTGTCTTTCGTCCTTCGGAGTAGTGCTTTGTAGCCTTTCCTGTACGCGGTTGCCCACGTAGTTTACTCACTTTACTGATCTCTTTCCTCTCAGTATTTCTCGCTTTTGCTTCATTTGGAGAACAATCGTCACACGGCGCGCTTTGACCGGGCAGTTCCATTCCCCGCGCTTCGACATGAGTGTGCTCGGCTCCGAACAGGCTTGTTTGAGTTTGTTCCTTCGCCACTGAACCGCTCCCCACCCGGTCTCCCTTCGACCACCACCGGATCACTACTTCAATCATTAGTAGTCCACACAGAATAGTCTGATAAGGCCGAAATCCTCCCATATTATTAAAGTCTAGGACGGGAGCAAGCCATCAACCCACGAATCCTTCAACAGAACAACGCGTCCCCTGATCACAAGTCGCGTCTGTTTTGACGTTGCTTAAGAAAACCATTGATCTGAAGAGCTATAGCCGATATGGTCCTTCCAACGCCGACACCCTCACCTGCCCCACCCCAACGTCGTTTCAGCACGACTAACGACTTCGAGCCCGAGTCCCAAGGCGATTCCTCGCAACACGAACGAGGCAATTACGGCGATTCGGCGCACAGGCCAGTCACAGCCGAGCCGTACATCGCGCTTGAGCGGCCTGCTGGTATTGGAAATCTCAAGCCCAGCCCTCCTTTCACCCGCGTGGTCGGCTTGTTTGAGGTCCTCAGAGACTCCAAGCCGGCTGCGAGGAAGGACAGGTTGGATCATTGGTTCAACGTACGTGCTTTAATTCTTACCTGCGCATTTTCTTTACATTTTGAGCGTTCATCTGTCTGTAGATTTGGAGGGAGAACGTTGGGAATGATCTCTATCCCGCCATGAGGCTGCTTCTACCTCACGTGGGTCCATGTCTCCATCGTATCAATTATTAATGCTCACGAGAATATGGACCTCCATAGAAAGACCGCGAGCGAGCGACGTACGGCTTGAAGGAGTCAGGCATTGCCAAGGCGTATATCGCCGCCCTGGGTCTCGATCGGCATTCCCGTGACGCCACGAGACTACTCAAGTGGAAACAGCCTACGAAGGACAATGTGGGTGTCCTGAAGCTTATAATTGATTACCGGAATAAAATAACCTCGAACGCCCTCTAGGCATCTGTCGGCAACTTCCCCAACATTCTGTACGAGGTCGTCGCAGCACGGTCTACCGTGACCGAGGGGAAAATGTCCGTGGACGATGTCAACGATATATTGGATGAGATTTCTCGAGCTCCTAAAGAGTATGCTCCATCGGTCTTACTCGACAATCATTTCAAACTGAATGTTTTTGGTCGTCAGGGGGGATAAAGCCAAGCTCTTCACTCGCATCACAGAGAAATGTACTCCAGAGGAACAGGTGCTGTTTTGAATCATCTAATCTTCAGCCCCAGCTTTAAGTGACCGATTATTTCAGAGATGGATTGCGAGGATCATTCTCAAAGACCTCGGTATAGCAGTCAAGGAATCCACTGTGCTTGGGGTCTTCCATCCAGACGCAATGGATATGTTCAATACTTCCTCGGACTTGAAGCGGGTCTGCTGGCTCTTACCGAATCAAAATAAACGTGCTGCCGATTCTGTTCGTGCATATCGTTTCCGCAAGCACGTTTTGGAAACTGAATCTCCCTTCAGGACAAACAAGTGCAGCTCTTCCATGCCTTCCAACCGATGCTTTGCAAGCGCGGGAAGACCTTGAAAGAGTGTGTTAAGATGATGGGTCGACAAGAGTTTATCATGGAAGAAAAGCTTGACGGAGAGAGAATGCAACTCCATAAGAGGGGCAATCAGTATTTTTACTGCTCTAGGTGCGTTATTTACTACGGACCCTCCCTCATCTGATATTTCGCTGACGGGCGAATCAGGAAGGGAAAGGATTATACTTATCTTTATGGAGCGAACATCGGCGAGGGTGCTTTGACACCCTATATCCAAGAAGCATTTGACCAACGTGTCTCAGAGTGAGTTATCAAAGTCAAGCCTTTTTGATTTGAGAGTTAAGCCTGACCTCCCGTTACTTAGCGTCATTCTCGACGGTGAAATGGTTGTTTGGGATCCCAACCTCGAGAAGTACTGTAACTTCGGCTATCTCAAAACGGCTGCGCTTGGTAAGACCAGCCACCGGATACCCATTCAACGGACTGGTCTCATGATGATTTCTCACCTTAGACACCATCCGGACTGGAGGGGACGATGCTCCCCGACCTTGCTTCAAGATCTTTGATATCCTGTATATGAAGTCATCAAGCGGTAGAGAGACGTTAATGACGGAGATGCCTCTCAAGAATCGTCAAAAGACGATCAAGAGCCTAGTACGAAACGGTTGGGATCGCAATAGCTTCCCAGGATTCTGATCAACAGTTGTGGTAGTTCTATGAGATTCCCGGACGCTTCGAGTTCGCGATATCTCGACCTGGCAAGTCTATTCAAGATGTTGAGAAGCTGCTCCAGGAAATTGTAGAGTCAAGGTAGCTCGCCGATAATACGGCAATCAAAGGAACTGTACTCATAATGACTGTAGAGGCGAAGGGCTCGTCATCAAGACGCCGAGCTCCAAGTACATTCTTGGGGGGAGAGAGAATTGTTGGAT
>WSUD01000883.1:0-10523 GCA_019633495.1 Tulasnella sp. 427 | reverse complement strand
AAACAGGAAGCAGACGAGTCAAGACCTGGCAAGTTGGAGATGAGGGAGATGTACAAGGAACTCGGAGGCAGGAAGAGCAAGACAAAGTCCAAGTACCAGACCGGCGCCAGTTCCCGAGATAGGGGCGGGTGGTCGGGCGGCATGGAGCTCGACGAATGAGCCTCGGCGAATTTGTATCATAGATTCGATTTCTGGTTTATTTTGTTTTCCGATTCATTCTCAATGTGATCCCCATTAATCCTATACTGAAATTTATTTTTGTGTCATGAGAGAGGTACCATGACCGGATCCTCAAGAGCCACTCAAAATCGGGTTTATATATTCCTCATGGATCGGGGCGTCAAATATACGAACATCAAATGCCGAGAGGAGGGGAATCACGATCCTGGGTATATCAACCTGTGGTGGTAGGCTTCAAGCCCTCACTCTTCGTGCGCTTCTTCCGGAACTCCTTCTCCCCAGTGATCGGAGTCCGAGTCCCCATCTTCTCTCCAACCTCCTCTATCCCTCGATTTCGTTCCCGCTTGGTACTTTCTCTTTCCTTTGCTCTTCCTCCCGTGCATCTTCTGATACGACTTGCGGTTATGACCATCCTCTTTCGTGATTTTGGCCTCCTTCTTCCACTGCTCCTCTCTCTTTTCCGAAGTGGTCTAAGTGCATATAACCATGGGTTAGCGACGAGCAGAGCGGCATGGTGTATGGGGTCCTAACCATCTCCTGAGAACCAGTCTTTGAGGCACGGCGAATTGCCGTCTTAGCTTCCTCTGCCATGCGATCATCACCCGCGGTTTGGGCGACATCCAAGCTTTCGCGATACAGAGTCGCGGCGTCTTCGAACCGTGACTCCTTTTCATGAACCCTGCCAAGGGTGTACAGCATGGAAGCCGAACGCGTTCGTGGGGTACCGGGAGCCGAACGTGGGTTCGCAGACGGGATGCATTGGGGCTGACAAGAGGATTGAGGATTCATTCTGCGGTCCCAAATAGAGGCACGACGATAATGCGACTCTCACCATTAAGCTGATGGAGACGTTGAAATCGCCCGCAGTAGGGCGTTGCTTCGGGTCGACCGTCCAACAGTTCAAAACCAAGTCGCATAGAGTATTCATCTGCGCCATGTGCTTATCACCACCGAAGTGAGCGATACGACCCTCGAGAACGTTAAGAACGACGCTCAGGTCGTTGTCGGCGTCGTGATGAGGTAGCTTGTCCGTCATGAGCTTGAAGAAGAAGTCAGAAACCGGCATTCGCATTCGAACGACGAGCTCAAACGTACCTCCCAAGCCACCCAGCCAAGCGACCAAATGTCACTCGGTAAAGAAGGCTTGAAGCCGCTCAGGACTTCTGGACTGGCCCAACGAATGGTACCCCCGAAGCCCGCCGTAGTCTGCTGCGACATGCTCGACATGGTCAAGAACTGGGGTCCTGGCGATTGGAAAAAGCTTGAGCTAGTGTCTGAAAGAAGAGGACTCGGAGGTAGTTTTAGGCTAGGGCTTCTCGGCGAACCGAAGCTGCTGCTGGTGCTGTCCCTCGCGAAACGAGCGGAGCCGAAGTCGGCGACGACTGCGCGGTATTGGGCGTTCACGAGGATGTTAAGCTAATTGCAAGACCGTGTTGGTAAGCCAAAATCTTTCTTGTGGGCGCTTGTCGGACATACTGATTTTAGATCTCCATGACATATCGGGGGATTGAGGCTGTGTAGATACTTGAGTCCAGAGCTGGTGTCGTATATCTAGATGGAAAGAGCAGAGTCATGATACACGTTCGTGTTCCTGGGAGAGATAACGCACCAGAGATATCCGTTCGGGGATCTCCCAATGGCCGGTTTTAAGAAAATCACGAACGTTGCCGTGACTTTCCCAGGGGAATACGATCCACGCCTTGCCGTTTGCAAAATCTTCAACGAATCCCATAAACTTGACTACGTGAGGATGTGAGAGTTTGCGAAGGACTTTGAGCTCGCGGACGAAGTGCTTTCAGGTCGAAGGAGAATGTCAGCCACGGTCGCCGCGGCGAAGAGCGCTCCCAGACTGTACCTCTTGAAAACGCTCCGAATCCGTATCGTCGTCCGATCTGAGCTTTTTGACGGCCACGAGTTTGACCTTTTGAGCTGAATCCGGGGTGGTGGTAGCCGGGAAGAGTTTTGCGAAGACGACGTCGCAGGATCGACCACGTCCTCGGACGGTAGAATCTGAGAATTTGATTCTCGATGCGTCAATTTCATATCTTCTCATAGCGGGCTGCAGCGGAAGATAGCGTTAGCAGATGCTTGGTGGACGCTGAGAGACCGGGAAGACTTGCTGATATAGTTTTCGAGTCCAAGTCCTTTCCAGAGGCACTGATATCCGAAAACCGGCTCATTTTTGACGTTGCTTATTGGGTATCGACTCTCAAGCGCTGCGGTCTTGAGGATTTTTTGTGCTATGAGATAGGTACAGAGATTTGCATGGACTTGGTCCGGATGGGGCGTGAGGGGGCAAGTCGAGGAAGCTCGGGAGAGTTGGAGCGCACAGGGTGCTAGGGGTTCACCTGATGAAAAGTGGCGACAGACGCGCGGACGGGGATAAACGGAGGTGTACGGTCTCCGGACCCGGAACTAACTCTGACTCCAGAGGATTCCCATAAACTGATAAGGCTAGACTCTTTGTGGAGACGTCAAACAGATAAACCCCGGGGAAAGCTTTCACCGTGCCGAATAGAAGGACATGGATTATAGCGACGTCCGCTGCTGTTGTCCATTATTGGCATTAACGGACATACGGACTTTAGACAACCGGCACGGCCAGCTGGACAGCATTCGGTTCCAACCCCCATAAATCCAAGCCACTGAGTGGGAACGATAATACCAGCAACGGGGCGATTCACGTCTTCAACGGTCTCTGCATGTCATTGCCGAGGACCTCAGACGCAAGCATCCCACATTACCTATATCTTAACCATATGACGGTCTTGGCGATGGTCTTATTTGTTCCACAGCGCTCTGTCTTTTCTCTTCCTCTTTGTCCCGTTTCGCTTGGTCCATTCCATTTTGTTATTCTTTCCCGAAGTACGCATACCTCCTGTTCTCACTGCCGTAGCGAAGCGAGGCTGATCTTGTTCGTTTTAACCAACTGCAACTCTCGTCGACGCGTTTCAGTAACACAGGCGCCGGCTCGCCCAAAATATTGCTTTGTCCCCGCTGCGCAGAACATTGCGCGTTTCAGGGAACATTCTCCAGGGAACATTCAAGTTAATCACAATCACAGCTTCCTAGAAACACCAATGCCAGCGCACATAGACACCTTTAAACTCGGACCACAGCACACGAAACCACCCCCGATAACTCCTCCCGTAGCGCCAAAATGCTGGACTGGGAAAAGCTCAAGAAACTACTCAAAGCTCGCGAACCACCGCGACCTCTTTCTATTCGACCTTACAAACGTAAGCGACCCGTCTTCTGCGAACGGGCTGTCTGCCTGACCTGCTTTACACGTCTACAGCCCCACCGATATCAGACAAGAAACCGCACCCATTGCCCGGATATTGGGAGACGAAAGGCTCTCCTCTCCTCGCTTCTCGTTCCAATAGCGCGCCCGCGATTGACGCCACTCTGCCTTTCGAGCTTTTGCTTGACATCCTCTCCCTCGTCTTGTTGCAAACCGACCGGCCAGGCCAATGCCTCTTGAACCTTTCCCTAGTCTGCAAGCACTGGCGAAAGGCCGCCAAGCGACTCGAGCTCATCCGAGTGGAGCTACGCGAAAGACCAGACCAAGTGGACAGGCTTTTGGAGCACTTGCACGCCCTCGGGGATGACCCCTTCGCAAGCCGCTGCAGGATCCGAGTTCTGCATGTCAAAGCATCGCCATACAAGGATTTCCACCGCCTTCCAGAGGTCCTCGCACTCGCTCGGTCGACCGTTCAAGAGCTTCGCCTCAATCGAGCGGGCTTCCACAACGTACGCCATGTCCGAATTCTCTCCGGACTGGAACCTCACCCAGTGGACGAGCCGGAGATATTCACCACCACCCGGGATACGGACGTCATCTTCCCTCGGCTGCGCGTCCTTCAGCTCGAGGGAATGCTTGCGTACGAGGTCGTTCACCTCATCGCGTGCTGCGATCGCACGAAGCTCGAGTTGATAGAGCTCGGAGGGACTCGATTCCCAACGTCTCCGGACCTTCCACCCGTTCTGAAAAACCGGATGTTCCCCAATCTCCAACGGGTGGTGTTCAAAGAAGGGCTCCCGAAAGAGAACCCCCTCCCCGCCTACTTCTTCTCCTCCGCACCGCTCCTCCAACAAATTGATTTGGTCATAACATTCGCTGATATCGACGATACCGTGAAGCTGCTGAGAAATAACGCAAGCTCCAGTGCGTTCAAGCGCCCGAAGCTCACAATCAAGCTAGAGGGAGAGCAGGAGCTGGAGACAGGTAACGATTGTCTTGCAGAACTGTCGGAACTGATTGAAGAACGGAATTGGACACGAGACATCCGAGCGATCTGGCCTAGTGGCTGGGCTGCAGCCGTGTAGGAGCGACAGTCGCAAAGGAGGAGTTGGAATAAACACTCGCGGACTGACCATTTACGGACACTAAACGGACAAACACTTTATTATAATTGGACTTTCTGTTTATGTATCTTTCTGGGCCTTGAGTGACTAGCTCTAATGGACACGCGCATTGAACACGCGCCTTGTAATGCGCGCTATCAGTCGTGGACTTGATATTCACCTATAAGCTCCAGTTTTGAGCCCATTCTCGACAACTGGGGCGATCCGTGACATTCGACATCTGCTCAATGGTGCGCGGCTACGGTAGACGGATCGTTCACGGTTGAATTCACTTATCGTTCACGGTTGAATAAGTGAATTCAACCGTGAAATAAGTGAATTCAACCGTGAACGATCCGTCTACCGTGTTACAAGCGTCAGGAACACGTCGACGTACTGCATTGGAACAACCGAAGAGGCTTGCATAGCCTCATACTCCAATGATTAAGAACGAGTGGCACACTTGCGCGCCGCTTGTCGCGTGTGCTTCTCAAGTGCTCCTTGCCCTTGCAACACCCCAGCGGACTCCAAGGCCATGTTCACCGGAGTCGAAGAAAACATTCCCGGCCTGGTGTGCGGTACAAAACCCCAGCCCGATAAGACCGCAGAGTCAAAGGCAGATCAAGGAACGGTTCCCGCTCGACATGACATTGCAATTAGCGATCCTGAAGTCAAGTCCATCTGTGATAAAGAGTCAGTACGCCAGCCTCATTCAACTCCACCGTTGGAACGGTCGTTCAAAGTCCCAACGTCCCCCAAGAACGACACCCTGCCAGCCGAGGTCCTGATCGATATCTTCGACGCCCTCATCACAATCTCAGCCGATCCATCACCCATAGTCGTCGAGACCCTCTGTCTCGTATGTCGCTCCTGGCGAAACGCTGGTCGCGGCATGGAACTGCTTAGAATTTCCATCTCGAAATCGCAAACCATGGATGCCCTATTGAAGCACATCTACACGACGCCGCTGTTCCAGCGGCAAAACCGGGCAAACATCCGCATCCTCACCGTGCAAACCGGCTACCAGCAGGAACTTCGCCGCCTTGACGAGCTTCTAACTCTCTGCAGAACCTCGCTTCAGCATCTGGTCCTGGGCCGTTACTTCGTCAATACCTTCGATGTCGAGCTGCTGCACAACGCAAAGCAAGAGGCCGGGTCCGACTTCTACTTCCCCAACATCACGTCCCTCAGCCTATCAACACTCGGCTCGCTGGAGCCGTTCAACTTCATCACGGCGGTCGACCCGGCGAAACTGGAGCGCCTGCACATCTTAGCCACTTATTTCTGGCGCGACCACTCCATCCGGGAAGAGCTCGAGAGTCTGCGTCTCCCTCTTCTCAAAGAGATTCGGTTCGACGGCCGCTGCAAAGACGATATTCCGACTATACCTTGGCTGTACCGGGTGGCGCCGAACATCGAGATGCTGGTGCTTGCGATACGTCGACCGACTTTACCGACGCTCACTCAATACATGAGCTCGAAGGAGATACTCGGAAGCCTGAAAACGCTCAAGCTATGGGTTAGAGTCGACAGGTATGACGATCTCAGGCCTGAGAGCGAGGATCTGGCACCATTGGTCGCGGTGATTAAGCGGAGAGGATGGAAGCAATGGATTTGTGTTCAAATGAGTCATGATGCATCGTGAGTGCTCTTTTACCTATGCGCTAATTCAGGGCTTTTGATTGAGTTGAACGTAGGGTCACGGTGTACGAGTGAGCTACGTTTGCTACGATCAAAGGCGAGGAGCAGCAGTTCGAGGAGAGTAACCCGCTTACAACGTTGTCTTTGTTCATCTCTTGATAGATTACAGCGTTGTTCGAAAACCTTGTCCGCGCGTCAAAAAAAGAATTTCGACAGACCCCGACCCATTTCACTTCACATCATCTCATTTGACCCTCCTGCATGTCCGGTTTGAATGTAATGTATAGTAGAGATGCCTAAGTAGCCGAGTTCCTTGGAATTCATAGGAATTCGCGCAATACCGGTGGAGCGCAGGTACACGGTCACCCCGCCAAAACGGCTGGCCACACCATACTCCAGGATCTGCAACTTTCGTTGGGATAGAATGATGCAGAGCCCATTTCAGAAGCGTCTGAGACTCATTTGGATGTTAAACGAGCTACGGTGCATCAGTGGTTGTCTGGTCCAAAATGTGCCCTGCCGGTTATCTCCTGCCTTCATTACCCACCCAATCGACCATTTCCACAATATAAATCTGTATTTAGTCTACTACGGTACATATACACCCTAAATATGGGGCCGATCTTGCGAGAGTCCGGAGTGAGAGATGTGAGGGAAGCCAGCGCGATTTTTTTTTTTGCGCGGGGGTACTCGGACAAATTATAACCAAATTTAGTCAAACAAAGTTTGTTTGGGTCCAAACCAATTCAATGCTGACCAACATTTGTCCAGGTTTGGGTCAAACCCAAAGACCAAATCAGCAAAGTGTTGGAACAATTTGCGTCCCATCCAACATCCGTTTCGGTTAAGGGTTTCATTTCCTCAACAACCCCGGCGTGAAATGTCGAAATAACACCACCACCTGAAAGGTTGGACTCAGTAGTACTCGAAAAAAATATCTAGCGCGTGCATTAAAATGGAATTTTTTGTAGAAAAGGGTCTAGGAGGTAAATGAACGTATCTCCGTATTTTCCTCGAAGTCCGTGGTCATCGCCTCCGTATTTCCGTATTTCCCCGAAGTCCGTGGTCACCGCCTCCCGTCCACAACCATGTGGCTCGTCCATCTCAAGCGTTTCGAGGCAATCGTCTGCAAGAAGTCCTTCATCAAGGCATCATCTTCCACATCCCGACCGTCCTCAACATCTACTACCAAACCCGCTACTCCCTCCGAAACCAAACTGGCTCGCAAGGCACTCCTTAACACGCGCAAGGCTCGGGTCAGCTTCAAAGCCGACCCCTCCACCCTCCATCCTAAGTACAGGGTCACAGACTCCCTCTACTTGCACCACTCCCGCCTTCTTTCGAAGTCGGTCCACAACTCGAAGGCCAAGAAGAGCGCCCACCGCAGCGGTCCCGACTGGTACTCCCACCAGCTCGGGAAGGCCCAGAAGTTGAGAGCGAAGTGGACCGCCGAGCGCCGGGACAAGCTCAACAAGCTCACCTCCTTCACCAAAATCGAGGAGAGAATTAAGAAGCAAGGGAAGCACAATGGAGAGTGGGAGCGCTGGGGGGACGTCGTCGATCGATATGAGGCGGCGTACCCATGGATCAATCTTGCGACCGTGAGGGCAAGGTACCTCCGGCCGGCGAAGAGGAGCGCGGGGTGTTGAACAAGGAACACACCGGGCCCGTGGGCGAGTTCGAGCCCATGCGGAACTGGTACCCGGCTTGGGAACACCCGGCGTGGGACGGTGTTGATGAGGAAGCGAAGCGAGAGTGGATGGAAAGTCCGCATTACCAGTTCGAGGAGCATTAAAGACGGGATAGGAAAAGCGAGTTGGAGATGGTGGCGAGGATGGAGAGCGGGGAAGATGGGATACGGAAGTGGACGAGACGGAAGACGCGATGAGGAGGGAATTTGTGGAGGAAGAGGTTAACATTTTTGAAGACGTTCACTTGCTTCTCGTACCGTTTCACTTCAAAACGAATAACCGACCAGAGAGTTGGGCGCTGGCTTGTATTGACATTGCGCAAGGACTAGTTACAGTATTTGACCCTATCCTGGAGGATGATGTTGAATATAGTCGAAGGCAGGCCACGTTGATCCAGGTAACAACTGTCCTCTCAAATTCACGAGACCATACACTAACTTTGCGTCTAGCGAGTGATAGCAATGCTTCGATTTGAGCACAAAGCTCGTCAATTGCCAGACGAGAACTTCCACTTCGGCCAAAAGTGCCCACAGGTAAGACGGTTCCATGTAGATTTCTCGTCTATAAGCTTGACACAGTCCCTAATCACTGCCAGAACCCTCCATTACCGTCGCGGACGCCAACACCCGAGGACTCGGGCGTCTATGTGACCCATTTCATCATCGAGCTCGCTCGAGGAAAGATACCAATTCCTCCCACAGTGAAAATCACGGGCTTTGATATGCAGACTCTTCGAAGCCGCATAGTAGCCACTATCAGTCGTGCTCGACACACGGATGCCTCACCTCAGCCCACTCTCTTTTCCACGAGGACCGAAGACCCAGAATCGCTCTCTGACAATGAAGACGCACCAGACGACCTGTCAAGTACCCCGTCATCACTCGAGTCACTTCCTCGGTCAACTCTCTCGTCGTCGCACGCCAGAGCCCCGACATCGCCTTTCAATAACGATGCGGCAAAGAAAGACCCAATAGCAGCTGATCCGTCCTCGCTTGAGGATACGCTACCATCACTCCATCTACTCAAGGCATCGCCAAAGAGAAGCTTTGCACCGGTGGACGAGACAATCAGCGATGAAAAACTACTATCTGTATTGAAAATCTCAGGGTCGAACGCGCCAGAAGCTCGGATTATTCAAGGACCCGACCGAAGTGGGCAACTTCTCGGACGAGACATCGCCGCCTTGCTAAATCCAACGGCTATGGTTAACGACGAAGTAATCAACTGCTTCATCGGAGTTTTGACCCGGGAGTCAAGGGGCGAAGTCCTATTCCTAACCACCCACTTATGGCCACCTATTCGGGACAAGAACTACGAACAAGCCTCACGAATCCTGAAGCCGAAAAGTATTCAAGATACACGTCGGGTAGTACTTCCCATACACTTCGACGGACTGCAACACTGGGTTTTTCTGGACATAGACCTCACGGATTGCGTCATCTTGTATTACGACACGCTGCTACAACCTGATTCTGACGCGGAAATCAAGTCATCGAAGGCCCATACACGAGCGACCGAAGTTTGTGAGGTGCGCGGACCCATTTAAACTCGAGGAAGAAAGCTGACACACAAGCCTGTCTTAGAGCTTTATATCATTTCTCTCATCCCAAGATCAGGAGGCGGATTCAAAATTATGGGACATCGTCGTCGTAGATGTAAGAAAAAGCTCACACCTGGCGCATGTTACAACAGCTAACTGTCCCGATTCAAAGGACTTCTACACGCAGCGGGACACCACAAGCTGCGGATTGCTTGTGGCTCTTGGCATGGACGAGATCTGCAAGGGAAACATACCTCGAAGCTCCTCCGGCTGGACTTTCCCCCATCCAGATCTTTCGGCCTACAGAACAGATATGCTGCTCCGGATTGCTAGGTCGTCGAGTATTCGGACTCAGGAGCCAGAAGCATCAGACCAACTCCCCATCAATCAACAAGTTCCCGAACCGGAAGTCGGTGAAGATACAATACAGCTTCAGAATCAAAGCGATAGGCAGGATATTAACAGCTATCAGCAAGAAGACCAACCAGGCGATCAAGAAACCAAGTTACATCCGACCGTCCCTCCAAAACAGGCGCGACCGCAGACGAATCCTATCAGCAAGGCCACAAGGTGCATCGTAGAAGCTTGCGAATGGAGCCGCCCCATATCCCTTCAATGCACAAATCGGATGTGCAAAAAGCATTGCCTTGCTGCTCCTGGAGCTTGTCGCGTTCACAGAGCTCGCAGTACCAACAGCACAGCGGAGCTCGAGCCAACTCCCGCCACTGCCACTACAAGATTACCTCCAACTCCCTCCACTGCCACTACAAAATTGCCTCCAAGGACACGGGCGATAAGCTCGAAGGCCGCCAAGCATATCGGACCAGAGGGGCACTGGAACATTGACGGGTTGAAATGATTTGGACACGCTCAACGTCTTTCGGTGCCAGATAAACAGGGTCCGACGATATTGTCATTTACGCAAACCCTGGCTATCGTTTCCAAGCCTCCATCGCCTTTGTCCATCACGGTCTCCTTGGCAGCGAGTTTGGTGCGGGGTTCCCGATCCTTTGTTCTTGACGAACACGAGACTGAACCCGAGATGGTGTCAACGCTGCTCGCGTGTGTCCTGTTGCTCATGATCCCCGTCTGCTGCATCAGTGAAGGCCTGGATCCGGAGGAGC
>WSUD01000882.1:0-10529 GCA_019633495.1 Tulasnella sp. 427 | reverse complement strand
CGTTGTGCGAGATCTGCACTACCGCGTGCAGGACATTTTCTGGTCCAGGAAAGCGAAGCCGCCGTTGACACCTATAGTATAGATGCTTGACTCTATACCCTTTTTTTTTACTCTACGTACACTCGATCTCGTGTTACTTATAATCGTCGGCTTGCAGCGTTGCGAGGTTGTTTGCGTCTAGCTCTATACTCAGGGACCTCTGCTGGGGAAGGGTAGCAAAGTGGTCTGGGATCTCAGGCTGCGCTTGACTGGTTCTTGGGAGGTGGATCGCTCAGAGGGGAGTTCTGTACTCGACTATCGTGAGCTCAGCGAAGGCTTCTGTGGTAGCTCGGTCTTGCTGCTCTTACATATAGCACTGTGATCTAATCATGGAAATGTAGACGGCACCTTGGGCTACTGGAAACCGCTCGAGTGCAACGGAGCCAATCTCAAGAGCTTCGAACGAAGGTCTTGAACGGTATGTCGACTACGAGACTGCGCTGGAGGGAATGGTCGGACTCGACGCTGCCCGGCGTGGTTCAGGCTGTCCATGTACGCCCGCGAGACCTCTTCAGGTGCAGTCGGGGGGCGAGCGGGCTGATGTCGCATCTTGGGATGCATCAGTCCTTGTTTTGACACTCTGTCGTATGTTGTACACATTTCCAGCTCCTTGGTCGGTATTATCGAGTGTTGGCGAGTGGTTGTTGGGAGCTCAGGCGGGACCTACGGCTACTATGAGGGTTGCACCGTTGACATCTAAGTCTCCGCTGAACTGAAGCTCGCAGTGTCGCGGACTGGGCTTCAAAGGTGGGTCGCTCCAGCCATATTTGCGTTATAGACTCTATGCACTCATTTGTCAGTGATTCATCAAGCATCTCTGGTGCTGGTGCGTGTATGGAGGGAGGGATTCCCTGCTAAGGCGACAAAGGTCCCAACAAAAAGCCACTGTCGCTTATCCTTGCGATCGCTAGTTTCATCTTGACGCACAAAGAGGCTGCTCATTGTGAAGAGGATGTGTAGGAAGGGTGGATGCCTTTGTGAGACGGACGACTTTAGAACGTTTTTCCCATCATGCACCAGTTCGGTTCACGGCACCCCGCGTATTGGGATAGTGGACCCCACGCCACGGACAACGGTTGGGTATCTACGTGCCTCCACCCTTTGCGGTTTTCTGTAGTCGGGCGCTCGAGAAAACCTGTTTCACAAAGCTGCAGGAAGCCGCTACTCACGTCTTGCCTTGGCCGGTCGGTACACGCAGGGTTTCAGGAGGCAAAGGAAACTGCGATAGCAGAGACATGCGAGAAAGAGGGAGCAGAAAACACAGCGCGATAACTCGGAATGAAAAAGATGTGACCAGGCGCGAAGATGAACGGCTATTATCGCCTACTAAATGAACTGCCCTCGGTTGAGCGATTAAGAAGTTTAAATCAGCTGTCTTTCGCCTACCGCACGTGAAGCTACAGAGGGCCGGCCGGTTTTTTGGAGACTGTGGCCGTCCACCAGAAGTCCCGGATTCTGTACGACGTGTCCTTGAGCATTTGCGACATTTTAGAGTTAGGAGTGTCGTCTGCCGAATAAAGTCTTTGCGAGAGTGTAAGGAATGACAGGCTTTTAGAGATATTGGTCCAGTATTGCAAAGCCTCAGTGGCTGAAGGTCGTTCGGACGGCTTAAGAGGCGTCATATACTCGACTAGAGGACGGAGTATGTCCAAGCCGGAATGCCTCTGCATGGAGATGGTTAGTATACTGTAGATTAATTGAGACAAACGGTCTCACGTCAATGAGGAACCGCTCGTAGGCTTTGCCAAGAATGTAAACATCCAACTTGTAAGGATCATATGGCACGGTCTCGGAAAGTTCGGGGGAGGCCTCCTGTCCAAAAACGCCTTGGACCTCATCCTGATCTTTTGTCGAAATTCCAAAGTCAATGAAGTAATATCGAACGCCTCCAACAGACGTTCGTGAAGGATCACTTCCTCTCATTGCCTTTCCGTCGGGATAAAATTCCCACCGCTGAGGATGCCAGCCAAGGGGGAAGAGTCGACGACCGTCCATCATGATATTTCCCCATGCACAATCACTACCACAAAAGTTTAGAGAGTTATTCAAACACACCAGGAGAAGATTCGCTCACCGATGTGCCACTTTGTTCTCGTGCATAAAGACAAGTCCCTACGGAGAAGTCACGTGTAAGCCTCAATTTATGAAGAAGGTTATGCCACCTACCTCCAGTGTTTGCTGGACGAAATCAACGCATTCGCGCACTGAAACTGGCTCTGGCGAGTCAATTCGTCGGAGCCACGGGAGGACCAGGATTACGTATTCGGGATCAGCCTCATTGCTGAGAACCTCGAACAGCGGCAAGCAGTGATTCCGTGGATTGTCGCGAAGCTGTTCAGAAGCGAAGTACTCTCCGATGGCAATTTCGGGAGAGTCTCTGCGAGTATGCTTAAGGAAGACCGTCTTCCCATCTGAGAGTCGTTGTGCATCCATGAGGGAGGGTCTCTGTTTGAGCAAGTCAATTTTCGAGAGACAAAAAGAGGAGATATACAATGTAACGCACAG
Source organism: Tulasnella sp. 427 (assembly GCA_019633495.1). Lineage (NCBI taxonomy): Eukaryota > Fungi > Basidiomycota > Agaricomycetes > Cantharellales > Tulasnellaceae > Tulasnella > Tulasnella sp. 427. The sequence continues at coordinate 7,985 of WSUD01000882.1, read as the reverse complement.
AGTTGCTTATTGACTCCTCAAAGTGTCTGCTTTTCTGCCCGGCATTGAGCTTCCAAGGAGCAACCCAACCCGGCTTGTAACGCGGACGTAGGAGGTAGCCACTTGCTTTCAGGAACTCATACCTCTCTACCCAAGGAAGTTCGGCTTCCAGTAAACGGCCCTCTTCAATGTTGCTCTTCCCGGAATCACCCTCCATTGAGGACACAGAAGGTAGGATTGGTCGCTGAAGTTCTGTGGTTGGCGGGTAGTTTGGACGCCGTGTTATCCGCCTTATGTCCACAACGTGGCTTCAGGGTCTCACAGTCTCACCTGTGGGTTTGCACGACACAGAGATGATTCCTGTAACTTGTAATATCGAAAAAAAAAATTCGAGTATTGAAACGGTCATTGACAGATGTATATGCAATGTGAAACAATCGGTTTACTGAGCTGAGCGGCAGCAAAGGAGCAACGCGCGTGCACTGCCGGAACGGACATAATTTGCAGCCTTGATGCCCCCCAGGCCCCGAGAACGCCCTGAGATCGCACCTCTGCATCCTTCCCCTTTGTCAGCACCCACCTCATTGCACCACGCACTGCACGACAATCGGGCTAGCAACAGGGTCCTTCGTTTGCATTACTTTGGTTACTCTTACAAAGACACAATACTATCATAGAATAATCCAACCCCCCCCCCCCCCCATTCTCCACTCTCGACCATCGTCATGAACCCAGTATCAGCATCGTCCAGTAACTCTGGGAACACCTTGAAATTAATCACGACTTTCGACGAACCAGCAATTATTGTTGATCCAGGCCTCGGTCTCAAATTAAAGCGCACCTACAATGGTCAAGAGTGTTTCGACAAATTTCTGCCATACCTTCGGTGGCTCCGCTCCTGGCTCAACAAGAACAGTAGGATAGCTAGCAAGGATATGAACGATCAATATCAATCGTGAGGCGTATTCTCTAGCTCATATTGATCTCTGAGTCCTTACATTTAGACCTTGTGCAGTCTTTGGGAGGCGTGGAAGGACGGGGAGAACGAACTGGGAAACACTACGGCCGTCAAAGAATTCTTTTCGCAGAAAGCTCATGCAGAAGTTGAGGCCTTATGGAGACGTTACAGAGCCCTGCGAAGGCAAATGGAGGTCAGTTGCCGAGTCATTTCAGTGAAGGGCTGGGGCGCTGATATCCGGTTCCCGCTTAGGATGCCGCGACCGAAAACGTCACCTTCAAGGTATCGAGGGCTGCGGATGACATGGCCACGGCAATGTTTCGCGCCGGAGGGAGTTGGAGAAGTGAAGCGACTGTCCAGGGGAATGTCACGTCCCCTGAAGAAAGAGGCAGTGTCGGACAAAGGAGCAGCCTGGGCACCACCAATCCCGTCGGAAGCAATCAGATAGATCCATTCGTCAATCCCGAAGATAGCATTAACGGGGTTTGATATACTGCAAGAAGAACGGTACCGGCAGAGTCCTCATGACATCTGTGATCAAGACCGTCGAACGAACTTTGGCAGTCCGTCCGTTACTTGAGTCGCCCGGCGACTAGGTTGGAATGGCATTGACATGGAAGCAATGCTGAGCAATCTTCCAAGCCGCCAGACGGCGAAAGTAGCACAATTTTGTTGAATGATGCTACTAACTCATCGGTTTGGGTAGTTATTTTGAATGTACGTTACTTTATCGTGTACGGGTAAATTTCGAGTGAAACTTTGTGCTACTGAGACGTATATAGACTTTTGCTGGTGAAATCTCCATGCAGCGTGCCCAGCTCATCTAAAGTCATTTGGAAGCTCGTGAAAGTCAGCGACAGGGAGTTGAGACACCTGGTCGCATGCGTCATATGCATGTGCACTTGCCACTTGCCAAGCTCAGTTTAGCTTGCGGTCCTAATGTTTCTACAGCTAGCATCCATAGCATTCATATTGTAGAGCTCACGTGAGGTCGAGTCGGAGGCAAAATCCGGACTTTGCCTGGACGCGCTTAGCTCTATCCCAATATCGAGACCAGAAGCTATCATTAAAGCTCTAGAAGTTCCAGAAAACCAATCCGCTCTACATCAAAGGTTGCTTGGGTGATCTTTCAAAGACGTTAACCTCTGCAATCTTCCAAGTTATCCGGTGTCAGGAACTACAATTGAAGCGGTCACAAGAGTCGCAGTAAAAATGAAAATTGGACGATCTGAAACGGGTGATTCGAGTCGAAAACCCTTGATTTTGTCATCACACGAGCCTGGGATGGGAACCATCCTGAGCTCTAACCTCGCCTCGTGAAGCTTAGTTAACGTGAAGTATAATGCTCCGGTAGTTCCTGAGTCGTAAATAAAAATACAGCTCATTTGAGAGCGCGAGATTTATACAGATACAGATGGAGATCTAATTAGCTGGGAGCCTTCGGCATATATCAGATGCCAAAGTTTCGAGTTCGAGCACTCAATGCCGCGGAGGTCAGGTCGAACCCTGTCGAGCTTAGTGCCTATCAGAAGAGTTTAGTCTCCGTCATTGGGACTGTTGAAGTAGAGGGTGTTCGGCAATGTGAGTGGCCGGGTACTCGCCTTCGGCGCCTCAGGGCTTTGGTCCTCTCGTGATGCAGGAACCGCGTGCCACAGTGGTGCGCGCATACCAAGTCTTGCACTACAGCACAGTTGCACTCGAGAGAGTCGTTGAGCTTTTTCGCTGGCAGGAATGGGTGAGATCCGGTCTTCTCGTACCTGGAATGTCTACAGGCCGGCCAAAATAAATAAATCAAAAGCTGTAACGCACTGCAAGTACCTAGGGACTCGTTCTCGGAGCTTAAATATCTCTTACGGCCCTCGAGCCCCTTTATTTGCATCTCCAACTACTGCTAAATTCTTGTTGGAACACAGGCGGGATCCAAGAAGCGCACAGTTGTCGACGGAGTCTTCACTACGTTGAGTGTCGCTAATTGTCCTCCAAGAGCGGCTTTGCACGTAGCGACTTGTGCCTCTATCTTAAAGTGTGTTAATAGGCTTCAGTCAGCATCCCCAGGACCAGCACTCGTGCCTAGTTGGAGGCCCGGAAATCCCCGCTAAACTCGTAATCTACCAAAAGGGGCAGGTCACTCGGTTATTTGTGCGCTGTAGATTTTATCCTGGCGCGACATCAGTCGCCTAGTTATGAGCAAGGCGGACAGGTCTTTGCGAATGACCGATCTAAGGGTGGTTTCCCTACCGGGCACCGAACTAGTGAACGGTCATGTCTTGAGAAGTAGATAGACGCACCTTCATTCTTTGTTACTTTTGACGGCTGGTGCGTGAGAGAAATGTGTCTTAGAAAGCCCAGGAAGGTGGACAAGGAGGTTTCGCTGGAGTACGGTCGGTGTGTGCGGGTTTCCAGGAGGCAAAGAAGTGAGATTGCGGATGCATCCGAAAGAAAGAAAGAAGAGAAAAAAAAAAAACAACGCGAGGGGTCGGAGCTAAGAAATAGCACTACTGCGTGTATTGAGGTCCATTGCCTATTACCTAATGTAGCGGACTACCCTGATTATTTCGACTATTCTTGCTTACCGTACCCAGGGCTACAGGGAATGGAAAGGCTTCTTAGGCGCTGTCGCTGTCCACCAGAAGTCCCGGATCCTGTATGACGTGTCCTTCAATGCTCGCGAGACCTCGGAGCTCGGAGTGTCGTTTACGGGATACAATCTCTTCGAAAGTGTGGTGAATGATAAACCTTTTGAGATATTCTCCCAGTAAACTAAGACCTCAGCGGCTGAGGGTCTGTGGGAAGGCTGTAGAGGCGTCATGTACTCGACGAGAGGGCGAATTACGTCTAGATCAGTGTGCCTCTGTCAAGTTTGTTAGTAGTGTTAGCTTGAGGGGCGATGAAACAGATCTCACATCGGTCAGAAAGCGCTCATAGGCCTTGCCTAAGATATATACGTCCAGCTTGTAAGGGTCGTACGGGACAGCGTTGGAGAGTTCGGGAGCAGCCTCTTGACCAGAAGTCCCTAGCACCTCATTCTGATCCTTTGTCGAAATACCGAAGTCGATAAAGTAATAGCGAACGCCGCCAACAGCTGTACGTGAGGGATCACTCCCTATCAGCTTCCCATCAGGATAAAAGCCCCATTGCTGAGGATGCCATCCTAGCGGATATAGGCGGCACCCGTCCATCATGATGTTCCCCCATGCACAGTCTCTGTGTTACAGAGTAAGAAGTTATGCAAGTGTTGGGGAATCGAGCCGCTCACCGATGTGCCACTTTATGCTCATGCATGAAGACCAGTCCCTGCGTGGAGGATGAGTTAGCTCTTGCCGAAAGCGGAAACCCCTGATAAGATGTCTACCTCTAGTGTTTGCTGAACAAAATCGACGCATTCTCGTACCGAAGCTGGACCTGGGCAGTCGATCCGTCGCAGTAACGGGAGGACCAAGATCACGTGCTCAGGGTCGGCTGCGTTCCTTAGAACGTCCAGCAATGACAAACAATGATTACGTGGATTGTCGCATACTTGTTTGGATGAGAAGTACTCTCCGATGGCTATTTCCGGAGAGTCTTTGCGAGTATGCTTCAACCAGACTGTCTTTCCGTCTGAAAGCCGCTGAGCGTCCATGAGTGAAGGTCTCTTTGGGGACAATATCAGCTTGCGAGATCCGAGGCCAATATTGTTTGGGTTAGACCTACAGAGTTGCTGATTGACTCCTCAAAGTCTTTGCTGCGCAATCCAGGCTTGAGCTTCCAAGGAGCAACCCAACCTGGCTTGTATCGAGGTCGAAGAAGGTATCCGCTCGTTTCCAGAAATTCATATCTCTCGACCCAAGGAAGTTCAGCATCAAGTAAATAGCCCTCTTCTATTTTACTCTTGCTAGGAATACCTTCCATCAAGAAATGAAATAGCGAACAGTGGTTGGTGAAGGGGAGTGTTGGGGGGCGAGCTTGAGATATTTGTTGTTCGGATATTTGTTGTTCACCTTCGCTCCTCTTATGTTCATGAAGTTGCTTCAGGGTCCAATCTGTGGGGTCGGGCCACGCCACTGGGAACTTGCGAGGAGCGTTCTAATTACACTACACACCAGCCCAACATAAGCCTGACAATCTTTACAGTGGCGCGAGCCTGCCTACGCCGAGATATTCAGCGGGTGATATTAGTCGACGTGACTTCCTGGGCTTGTCGCTGCCGGTATGTAAATCACCCGGCTTTCCTTTGCGCCACCTCCAGAACAATCCCCGAGCGGCGTAGGCGCTGGCCCTAGTTAGTATCTACAGTCAGATGTCTCTGCTTTATCCTCATGCCACTTTCACCACAATGCCATAGCGGCGCAGGCGTTGTCCTGTATTCGCATCTGCGGTGAGATCTCTCTGCCTTCCCTTTGTGCCACCTCCGAGTCCGTCAAAGGCCTCCTAGACACAAGGCCCATTCTCGCTTCGTTGCGGACCATTATAAAGGATTGTTCGCACTAAACTCTCATCCTGCAACTCGTCCTTCCTCCTCCCATCTACTCTGACGATGAACCAGCCAGCATCTAGCTCGGGCGCAAGTTACAAAGAACCAACGACTGACCCAGGCTACAACCTCAGGCTCAAGCGGACAGCCAAAGCTCAGGAATGCTTCGATAAATTTCAACCCTACGTGAACTGGCTCCGCGCATGGATAAATGCAAATGGAGCCTTACTCGCAAATAGCAAAGATTTGGTGGACCAGTTTGAATAGTACGTTCGTTCTCTTCACTGCTGCCCTGCTCATTTTCTAATGCCGTACTCTCAATCATACACGTAATCAACGCGTAGCATTTGGCAGACATGGAGCGCTGGACAAACTGAAGCAGAAAAGATCTCGGTCTTTGAAGAGCTTTTCCAGCAGAAAGCTCATTCACAGGTTCGCGAGTTATATGAGATGTACAAAAACCTACGAAAAGAGCTGGAAGTGAGTGTTACTAGATCGAGGAATTATTCACTTTTTAACTTTGGCACTGTATAAAGGATAGGGCAACGGAAAACGTCACGGAAAAGGCTGCGGCCGCTGCAAGCAAGATAGCCGCTGCAGAGATAGCTCAAGGGAAGCGATTTGTAAATGACCCGTCATCTGAAGAGCGTGCGCTCAAGTGATGAACGATAGCGGGCTTCTAGGAGTCGGTCGGTCAAGCCGATTTTCCGCCCAAAGCTACCCTTCCCCGAGTTCGAAGAATTTGCTTGTACTAGACAACTCCTAAGAATGCCGAATAGTACTGTAGCCGACGATGTTCAATGAGCTTTGACGGGTGATTGACTGGATATCTCACCGCTTCTGAAGGGCATGGCATGAGACCGGGACTTGATGAAAACGGATCACTAGCTCGGCAGAAGTATCTCAGAGGAGGATGGTTTCGCTTGTAAAGCTATTCCGGATTCACAAAAGAAGTATCCGAGTCTTCGCACAAATTAGTGGGGTATATACTGCTGACAAAGATTTCCTAGTCAAGAGCGTCTACGACAGCAAGTTTGTCCCTTAGCGAATTGTATGGCTGTAATTATTAGCTCTGCATATCTGCAGCTATTCGAGTAGAGTTGGTAATTGTTTCGAGGGGCTGCCTGCCCGTGCTGCAATTATAAGCCCTCATTGCTGAGGGTATCCAGACACATACAGCCATTTATATGCTGCACCTTGAGTATTTAATCTGATAGTCGTGGTATATTTGAGCTGAGCCTTCGAGGTTCCACCGTCGCTGTCGGTCACCAAACGTACAAGCTGTCCACGGCGTTAACCTCACTGTGTAAGGTTTGGCAGGGTCGAGCTGTGGTAACCTCGCACCACGATTTAACCGTCTCGTATACGGCCGATTAACGTCCCTTCTCAGTCACTCTTATGAGCAGAGCCGAATCTTCCAATGTCTGGAGTCCTCGAAACAACTTCCAAAGATCTCGTCACATCGAAATGCCTAAAGGTGATCCAGGTCTCAAGTTCGAATTGAAGCGTTGGTGTGGCGGCCAAAGATGTTTCGACACGATAGAACCCCACCTCTCGTGGTTACGCAAGTTCATTCTCAAGAATGAATGGATCGACAGAGAGGCCATTCAAGAATTTGACAGGTGGGAGAGCATCCACGCATCAAGTCGTCACAGTAGCTTACGACTTTTGTAGTCTTTGGAGTGCGTATCGTTCACAGGAGACCCGATATGCCAATGCGACCGCATGTCAAGAGGTCCTCTTTGGGAACGCGCACTCCGAAGTACAAACGTTATATAAGAGATATAGAGAACTTCGTTTATGGATTGAGGTGAGCTCACCGGATCTTCCTGAGTAGATTCGATGACCATATGTGAGAGTGCAGGATCTATCCACGAAAATGGTGACTCAGGAGGCAACAGAGGCAGTCGAAGAACTTGAGAGAGACTTGGAGCAACATAAAATCTGGAATCAAAATTATTCATCGATCGTTAACAGGCCGAACCTGGGGGACCATTTCGTGGATTCAGAGTAGAAGAGAAGGGGACTCGCCGCAAGGCCGCACTGCAACAGTCAGGTTCAGCCGCGTATGACTACAAGAGCTAGTCGAGACTCTTAATGCTTCAATGCATTTTGCGAAATGAATATAACAAAGGGTGTAAAGTTTCGTCCTTCTCTGCTTACATATCTCTCCGGTATTTCCCGTCTGACCTACGGTGCCGGACGTAGATCACACATACCCGATCCTGGCATTTTTGTGTATCACATCTACGGATGATGTTGATTGCCTTGAAAGAGAAAACAGGGCAGCATTGACCATTGCCTAAATAGTGCTTCTACACCCGACGCTTTCTTTGAAAGTCCCAGGTCCGACCAGTCGTTCCTCTCAAGCCTAGTAATCCGGCGACATGTAGTGACAAGAAGCGAGTGGGATGCATGCGGACGAGTAGAGTGCAGAAACTCCACTCCTTTCTCACTGGTTTCCCCGGGTCCTACGAGGACCATGCTTAAGCACCGGTAAAGCGCCATGCAACGGAGACAGCAGAGGTTTGAAACGGATCGAATACACAGACTATGCAACCAGGAAACAAAAGGACAAATCTAATAAGTCAATTAAAA